>JAOXYM010000004.1:22078695-22090030 GCA_028567055.1 Leptatherina wallacei | reverse complement strand
CTGATACTTGCTGGGATAGGCTCCAGCCCACCCGCGACCCTGCATGGATTAAGCGGTACAGAAAATGGATGGATGTATAAATACAGTAACACAATCACTATCCCAATTGCACAATCACCCTTTTTCTCCTTTTCTTTCTGTTTAAAAATGAGTCAATCTCAGCAGTCGTGTTCAGAAAATGGGTTAGGCATAGTTAGGCCAGCGTTTAGGTCATGTAATAGCATGTGATATATGTTGTTTTGTGACTTTCAAGGGATGGATGAGGATGTGGAAAAGTTGCTCTGCATGCGCAAATACCAATTTGTTTAGTGGGTTTGTTTGTGTTTGTTTGTGGTTTTAGGGCTGAGCTGGGTGGTCGCACTGCAGGGCAGCAAAAAATTGGGAAAACTTTTAAAAAAAAACTACAAGGTTTGTGACTTTTGTAGATTCAAATGTGAGTGATATATACACTGTAAACGCTGTGTTACAGTTACATAAAATTCCACGTTTGAAGGAGCTCAAGAAAAAACACCCACAGGATGTGGCACTGACACAGAGGAGCCCACTGCCGCATCGTGGAAGTGGTACTCCCTCATGGATGAGGCGATAGGCAGCAGGCTGTCTGTGCAGCCTTCCTGCCTTATTGACTTATCCTGAGGGTAGCCCTTCCATATCTGTGGCACCCTCCTCTGTCTCAGTGCCACAGGATGATGAGGACGATGAGGAGGGAGAGAGCAGCACGCCAGCCAAGAGGCCCAAGGCATAAGAGCCTTCTCCATTTCCTGGAAAAGGCAGAAAAGCGAGAGGAAGAGAGAGGACAGGGAGAAAGAGGAGGAGAGACTGTTGAAGTTATTAGAATGGATAGTTGATTAAATGAATTGATACTCGTACATTTGATAAGTTTTATGAGTTTTTGAAAATGAGCAAAATATAAATACAATCAATAATAAACTTTACATGAATTTAAAACAAGAGCTGATCTTTCAATTATATCATATTCCCACCAACTTCCTAAATGCTGCAGATCCAGCAAGCTGCTGGAAACCAGCTGAAATCTCTGCCAGTCCATCCAAAGAGGGAAATTTGATGACCCTTGTGTGCAGTGCAAGTATGGCCTCTGCAACTGTAAACAATACCACAGTCTTTGGATCTGTGGCATGTGACCGTGGATGTGATGAACCACTTGCCAGCCAGAAGAGAAACAACATCATGTCCAGGTGTTTCCCCCAGCCCTGGTGATCTGTGGCCCAAAGCTGCTCAATTAGACCTAAGATGGTGTTGGGGTTCCGGCGGAAGTTGGGGCAGAGGTCAGAGTGACCATCAAAAAACATGGCCAGGAGGGGAGCATTTTTATTCACCAGGCAGTAAAGAAGTGGTGGTCCCCAAAACAGATAAAGCTTGGTGAGTTTGTGTAAAACAGGGGTGTCAAAAGTCGGTCCTCGAAGGCCACTGTATTGCAGGTTATCAATGCTTCCTGCTTCAACACACCTGACTCACATTAAATGGATCCAACAGCCTATGAAGTTCTGCACAATGAATCATAATTTGAGTCAAGTATATTCAGGTACACATCGAAAACCTGCAGGATTGTGGCCCTCGAGGACCGGAGTTGGACACCCCTGGTGTAAAACATTGTGGGGGAAAATATGAAACAAGACTAAAATAAAAAAGAACAATTTTAAAAGTCCTTGTAGTTACATAGAATTCAATGTTTGCAGGAGCTCAGAGTTGTACGTTGGTTAACAGGTTGTTCTGTTAATAGTTCATTTCCAATGTGGTGTTCTTTTAAAGGTTGAGTGGGAGATGTTTTCCAGGAGCATTTTTTTACTATATTGCTTAAAGAGCATCTGGCAGATTAAAGCTAGAGTTGGTAATGTTGGAGAGCTAGCAAGATTTGAAAGTGGCACCTCCTCTAAGCTGCTCCCCCTCCCGTCATTGCTCTATTAAAAGCCACACACCCCCACCACCACCAAGTCGAACTTGAATCTGACAGCACAACTCAGCAGGGCAGAGTTTATAAGTTTATATCTTATAAACTCCTGAGCAAATATGGGCTGATAAATTAATTGTGGGGTTGTGTTGTCTGCGGGACTTTTCTGGTTCTGAAACAACAAAAAGGGCTGAATATGCTGGAAAATAGCCCCTAACCCTATTCTAAATAGCCTATATTTATCGTAATTTCACATTTCTTTTTTTTTTTTTTTACACAGCCTAATCAAATTGATCAAGCTGGATCAAGCGACTCTGAATCTGTTTCGATTACATGATTGAAAAGATAATTTTATTCTTCTGTTATCAATTCACCTCGATAAGAAGAAATCAGAACATGAATGGCTGGTGCGGCAAGCCTTGCTGCTCACTGACCTTTCCTAAAACTAACCAAGTTTAATATTTATGTGAAGAATAGAAATTTCTACAAGTCCTACTGCACAGGATTTTCCACTGTTCTATTTATAGATTCCCGACATTCTGTATCAGATCAAGGGCGTCTAGCGGGGTTTATGAAGGGAAACACTTCATACTGTTATGACAATCAACACTATTTATAATGAGGTTAAAATGACTGTTTAAAAGTTAAAGCTAAAACTAATCAATCACTTCTGCAGCACCGGACTGCTTTCCCCCACTTGCTGGGACTGCTCCCATTGACTTGAATTGGGGCGATCAGCTGCAAAGCCGCAGCACGGCGCTTCCGTGTTGGGTAGGACTGAGGGGTAACACTATGAAGTCCACGAATGTGAACGTCCCATGTAAAATGTGATCATCGGATGATGCAGCGACAAAACGTAGCCACACTAAGACTCTGTTCAAACTTGTTAACAGTCAGCTGTTTCAAGTTTGGGTTTCACAGCACTTCTTACCCTGCGTTCACATCGGGCGCTTCCATTTGCATATGCGCCTACATTTCAACGCCCAGATCCTGGATGTTTACTCGCTCGATTTGGGCGTTTTATTCACACAAATGGAGCATTTTATTCACGTGAATAAAGCGCTTCATTTACACATCAAGTTGAACTTTCTGGAGAGAGAAGGGTTGTTTGTTTTAGCGTCAGTCACTTCCGTCAACAACGAACATGGCAGCCTGGTTATTTTCCTCCAGAGGCGCTGAGAGCTCGGTGAATTTCATCATCTAATCCAGGAGTTACGTCTGGATGACAGCCGCTTTCAGGGAAATTCAGACTCATCCGATCCCAGTTTGATAATATGATGAGGAGGATCGGCCTGGATATGCCTCCAGGATACAAACTACAGGTGATATATTTCAGCAGCAGAGCGCATGTCCATCTCTCTTCGGTAACTAAGTCACTAGCTCCGACCTGACAACTTCCAGGAGAGTAGTTAGCTAAAGAACGATACCTGTCAATAAGCTAGCTAATATACCTCCATTTAATGTGTCCAAGTCTGCCAGTCTCCGTGCCTCCACCTCTCAAGATCTGACAAGCCAATCAAACGCAAAATGTAACTGACAAAGCATCTTTTTATTTATTACAACACAGCAAGTTTTTGTTGACCCGTCAGCTGTTACTGAACTCC
This sequence comes from Leptatherina wallacei, assembly GCA_028567055.1. Lineage (NCBI taxonomy): Eukaryota > Metazoa > Chordata > Actinopteri > Atheriniformes > Atherinidae > Leptatherina > Leptatherina wallacei. The sequence goes on along the minus strand of JAOXYM010000004.1, from coordinate 22,086,517 downwards.
TGGTATTGGAGAGTCATCTAGTGACCAACTTTAGTACTACACTGGTCTAAACACAGACACATATTGAATGATACTTTCAACCAACAACTTTAATTTATTTATGTAGCGGATATCCACACACCGCCACTATTCATTTTTCCTACATTTTGATTGATAGGGTTCGTATTGTTCGCACGTTTAATATGTTCGAGTAAAATTTTTTCATCTTGATCGAACAAGCGTGAAACGCTTAATTCTAGTAGATAAAACGCTCCATTCAGCCGAATAAGACGTTCAATTAGGGCTTTTCGCGCCGCAAATTAGCCACAAACGCGCCAACGCAAGCAAATGGGCGGCAATTCACGTCTGTACATTGACTTAATATGTAATTTAAACGCGCAAATAATTTTACTTGTGCCCGGTGTGAATACAGGGTTAAAGATAAGGTCCCATATGTTGTAGAATACAGAATACTTCCACATTATCCGATCCAGAACGTCGGGAAAATATTTTTTACCATCTACACATTTGCATACACATAATTGAATCTTTCACATTTTCGATGGGCTGCCAGCAGCTTCCCCGGTAACGGCAGACATGATCGACAATGCTTTTTAGACCCTATTCTGCTGGAATAGTAGCCGTGGCATGAACAGTAGGCACTGCATCAGTCTTTAAACATACTCTCTGCATACTTATGTATCCCACCCTGTTAAGTCACTTGACACATAGTCTATTTCGACAAAGTGAACATAGCAAATGACTGAGTTTCTGGGGTGAGTGGACTTTGCAGTGAAGTCCTGGCGCTTAGCCTGGACAAATCTCACCCAGGAACAAAAGGTAGGACTCTTACTGTTTGGAAAAATGTGGACACGATGTCCAGAGAGATGCGAGTTTGTACATCCTGCACAAACACAAGTATTCACCATGATGAAACCTCCGATAAAACCAGCCGACCTTTGCAATAAACTGAGCCCGTAGCTGCTGGCGTTCGGGCTGGTTTACCCTGTGTGACATCACGCGTCACATGGTACAAAGAGTATTGTTTTTTTGAAGCAGTAAAGCAGACGAACAAAATTTAGTTTATATAAAAACATTTTCAAAAGCGTTTATGCCACCATGTCTCTCATTTTAAAATAGTTTAAAACTGTTTATTGTGGAATATTCAACCTGAAAGATTCTCTATAAAATCCCTGCCACTCCCCAATTGCAGCCAATTAATTAAATACGCAACATGCAAAATAAAAATGCAAAACACAAAAATAAAATATTTCAGTCACCTGTGGAACAGACATGACTGAAAAAACACCATCCAATCTTCTTAACCGGCCCGTTCTAAAAGATTGGATGGTGATACTCAACTGCCATTTTTCCTCCGCAGTGTGCCTCAGTGATGTCGTCAACTGAAGCAACAGAAAGGGCTGCAAAATGATGCCATGGTGGCCCTTTTTTACTTGTCGAGATAAGGGGAAGAAGGGGTTTGGAGTTTTGAATTGTGTGTTATGGAAATTTAGCTTGCATGAACTGTTTTCCTGGATCTCCTACCCAACCTTTACCCAATAAATTTATATGTAAATAGTCATTGTATTTAGTTTTTTGAATTATTCTGTTAGCTGTTCAATGTACATCCAATAAGTGTTCAAATGTTAAACTCTAAAGTGTATAACTATGTAATGTAACCTAGAGTTGGGACATGTTCTTGGTCTACATAAAGGCCTACAGTGTTCCCTATTGATAGTGAAGACTGATATCCATAAAACCAGCTGTTGTACCAGCCTTTGATTTGAAAGAAGGGCTAAAAATCTGTTTAACTTTGCCCAGCAGATGGCGGGGTCTGATAATGATTGATGATAAAGAAGATTTAAATAAAAATACGCCAATTCACTTTTGCAGTGTCTTGCAAACGCAACAAACGCCATTCTCCTCATCCATCCTCTTATTGCCTGCCTCCGTCTTTTTATCTGCCGTCATTTTCTTATTTTTACGATTATTAGTTTAAATATTGTCTGTAAGATGCTAAAATTTACACCTAGGACCATTTCTCTGATGGAAGATGCCACATCAAGTGACGATTGGCAAGAACATCAAAGTACGTAAAACAAAAACAACTATAGACCATTTTAAAAAAATCATTTTAGATTGAATAGATATGCAACAAAGAAAGGATAAAATACAATATAAGCAAATAAAATATTTTCATATAAGAGTTTGGATTTGATTTGGAATGAAATCTTCACGCATCGGGGTTGCCGTGGTGACAGCTGGTGGTATTGCGATCTGCTGCGGGGAGAAAATAGCCAGCTTTGTGTCCGAATCGCCAACAGAATGAGTGCACTATATAGTCTGCTATATAGTGCAGCCCCATATAGTGAATGGGGGTTTAGGGAATAGTGTGGACGTTCAAACACAGCTTCTGTGTTTCATGAAGCTTCGGTTTCACCATCCCTAGCAAACAGGTACAATAATCATAGGTTTAATGAAGATAATTTGTGCATAGAAAGCTGGAAAACTAAAAACAGAAACACAGACTTAACAAGGACAACACTGGCAGAGAACAAATGAAACCAAGGGGTATGGGCTAAAGTGAACTAACAAGGAACAGGTGAAGCAAATTAGACCAGGTGTGCTGATGAACAGGAAGAGAAGCAAACAGAATATCCAAGGGTAATAAAACAAGAAACGTGACAGCAACTTAAGCGACAACATTTTGACCGGTTTGCGCGGTTCTATTTTTAGATTCCCAATGTTCTGCATCAGATAATGTGGAAGTATTTTGTAAAAGGTAGTATGCAGAGATGAAATGAAATGAAATGAAAAAATCTTTATTTATCCCTCTTACAGGAAATTATTGTTGTAGCAGTTTCTTTTTTTTTTTTTTTGATGAATGGATCCATGCTGTGTTTTACAACATACTGGACATTGTAGGAATAAATGTCCACATCATCATCAAGGAGTTCGCTGAAACCCAAACAACTGAAAGAAGATTTTACAGCAGCTTTAGAGGAACATGAAGAATTTGGATGAAACATTTTCTAGGAAAGCGTCAATAGCACTAATTTACATTAGAAAACTAGTTGATGAGGTGTTGATGAGCACCGGGGGACTTCAGCCTTACAAAGTTTTTCAATGCTTTGGTAGTTCTAGTGTTGATTCTTCCTCTTGTTGTTTCCTTGGCGGTGGGCATGCAGCGATTTGGTGCATTACCATCTCCAACTAATAGAGCATGGGCCAGAATGTCGGATGCAACCACTGAGTGGTTAATTGTGTTATGGCCTATGTCAAATGGGTCATCCTGCATCTATTCTCTAAAGGTAAGGCTTGAAAGCATCCAGAATTTTAATAGATAAGGAGGATAAAGTAGTTTTTGGTGGATTTGGTTCACTGACACCTGCTGAGGAGTTACAGAAGAGGAGGATGGCCCTTGTGGGGACAGTCAGGTCAAACAAACCAGAACTGTGCCAGCAGATCCTAAACCTCAAACACAGAGAGGTGCTTTCCTCTGTGTTTGCTTTCACCCGCGACAGGTGTGTTGTATCTTATGTTCCAAAGAAAGGAAGAAATGTTCTTGTCTGGAGCTCTAGACACTGGAAGCCAGAAGTCCAGATGATCCTGGACTACAACTGATGCAAAGGGGCTGTGAAACACCTAGATCAGGTAAGCACAATTATGCATAAATTATTTGCCAATATATTTACTTGCATGAATGTATTCATGTCATCTGATTTGTTTTTATTTTCCAGGTTTGTGGCACCTACTCCTGCCGTCGCAAGACACGCAGGTGGCCCATGTCCCTGCTGTATCACATGATCGATATACAGTATCCTGTTCCAACGCATCCTCTTCACATCTGTGGACCCCAGCTGGAACAGCACCAAGAGCTACAGGCGGCGTCTATTCTTAGAGCATGTTGGAAGAGCTCTCATCGCACCAGTCATAGCAAAGAAAAAAAAAACTATTCATGATAAGTTCCGAAGTTGTTGAAGAAATCTGATGTGAAAAAAGTAATGGAAAAAAAAATCATCATATTTGGCATTTTTTGAACACTTTTATGACAGGTACCATTTTGGTACCGTGTTGGTACCCGAACGCAAAGAATGTAAGTATTTTCAATAAATGCCGATAGCAAAGCAAAATTGAAGATGAGATCTCATTTATGTCACAATTACATCTCCTAGATATAAATGAGCATTGAATGAGACCAAAGCGGTTTTCTCAGTCTTCTCAAATGTCTCTCCTGAGAAATAAGTCTCACAGTGAGCACTGTGTGAGCTCTCTAAATTCTCTCAGGTCTGTCTCTCAGCTAAGACAAAAATGAGAAGTATTGTGGTGCTCTCAATTAAGTTTTAATTTGATATCCTTACTTCAAACCCTTACCTCAGTTATGTCTCAGAGAAATTCTGTCTGTCATTGCTCACTTTTTGAGTTCTCAGATTAGCCCTGTCTTTTCTCTTTTTAGCTTATGTCTTGCTCCTAAGGAACCCTTAGGAGAAGTAATTCAGAAAACAATGATCACAGAATGATACAAATATAAGAAGCTCAAACTGATCTCATGAGACGAGATTGATGATGAGCAACACATTTTTCCTATGGGTGCTTATATCTCCAAAAGTAATAATGACTCAAAATCAATTTTCTCATTAATTATTCCCATAGTCAAGGCTGTGTTGACCTTATGTCAAATATTCCTACATATGTGGCCACAGCTGCCCTGGGGCAGACTGACAGAAACGTGGCTACCAATGTGCGCCAACGGCCTCTCTGACCACCACCGAACATTCATACGCCAGTAGTGTCAACACTGGAGGCAAGGAAGGTGAAGTGTCTTGCCCAAGGACACAACGACAGTTGACTGGGGGGAGCAGGATTCGAACCGCCCACCATATAACCTTATAATATATAACCTTATAACCTTCAATTCAATTTATCCTATCTATGTTGGTTTTATTTGTCTTGTATTTTCATTCCCTATTTTCAATCTGTTTTAAAATGCTTCTATGGCTTACTGGGAGATAAAAGGTCAATAAAACTGCTGTTCTGTTTCTTTTCTCCAGGGTTTTGTGGGAGTTTGAGCTTTATTGCTAAAGTTCCATCGCTCAGGGCATGTCTCGCCATGTCTGGACTTTGGTTTCAAACAAAAGACTCGACAAAAGTCTGACTTTATCAAGATTTCTTTAGCACATCTACAATTCCGTCAGTTTCCTTTTCTTTGTCCTTTTTCTGTTCTTCTATATTTTCTTGAATTTCTCTTTTATCATTTCCTCATCTGTTATTCTGCAACAGCAAATTCACGCAAATGTTTTCTCTCCTTTGGCTCATTCTTTTCTATATTTCTTTATCCTGTTTCTCGACCTTTTCTTCATGGTTCTAGCATTAATAATTTAGTTTCCTGCAGAGACAAGCTCCTGCTGGACTGATTAAACATGAGCAAGAGGGAAAGACTGAGAATGATTGCAGAGGTCTGAAGGAGATGCAAGTGAGCAAGAATAGTGACAATAGGGATGAATCAGTGTTTGAAACACACCAAGTACAGACTGGGAATATGCAAGTAAGAAAAAGCTGCGTCCTGGCTTTTGTGTGAGGCTTTGCTGGACTGTGAAGATGCGCCTCAATGTATTTTAGAGTTTATAGCAATCAGTTTTAATCCCTCTGATAAAGGACATTTTACTCAAGTTTTACCATATGTGACTTTTCAGGGGACAATTTTGTGTGAGGATTTAGTTTTAAGAATAAATTAAAGGTCAGCTGTGCAATTAAAATCAAGACTATTTTTAATCCAAAGCGATTGTAAGCATGTCGGTTAGTGCAGTTTTATAGTTTACAAAGTAGTATCCCCATCACCAAATGAGCGCAAGCAGCACAAGTCAACCATCTCTGATTTATGCAACCTTGCTAATGTGCTGTTGTTAGGTGAAGGAAGAATCACATTAATATCGTCTCCCCTCTTCAAATCTGCCACCTCCTCTTCTCATCCACCATGCAGTCACCCATGAAGGAGCTACTACCCTGAATCATGTATTTTTCTTTTGCCGGAGTACTCAACTACCTCCATGTTTACTTGGTGATATGTATGTATTTTATGAAATGATTGAAACACAAAGTTAACAATGAGATACTTTAGTATTTACAAGGCTGTAAGTATATATATTGGAGTTGCACACTGTAGATTTATTTTTGTGAAAAGTCAAAAAAGTGTGACAGAGGTTCGAAGTCTGCACAACTATGCATTTCCATCTTAAGCCTCAACTCAGACTCGCAATTTGAGACTTGTGAATGATCTTTTATTTTTTATGTTTTGTTTTTTTTCATGATATTGTCTCTGTCTGATCTCCTGTCTGTGTTGTCTGCTGTCATTGTCCCAGACGTAACACCTAGAGACACAGAGAGAGAATGTGTCTGAGGGTCTAGCTCAGATAGCACAGAGGTTGCAATTGGGAAAGCTGTGGTTGTTACATGCAAGTTTTCCACATTTGGAACAAATTCTGCCAATCTTCAGTTTTTCTGAGTGCAAAACTCGCACTGCCTCCTGACGTTATGGATGACAGAGCGTCCTGCACCCTGCAGATTTGCCACCATTGCTATAGCGACTGATGTGCAGGGAAGACATGCTCTCTTTATGATGTGAGGGTTCATCAGCACTTCTCCCACCTCTTCAATGTAAAGATTCCTCCAGTGTGGCTTTTGCTGCTTCCAGGTTGACTCGACTAATGTCCACAGGATGTAGACATTGTAGAGTGAGATGTCAACCAGGTTATTGAAGAGTGCCAGTCGCCATGGATTAGTTTTGCTCCCACAGGTGTAGGTACAAACAACCAAAGACAAGACAGTAATAAATTATGTTTTCTCACAACACATCTTGTATAAAAATGCTAATTTGGATTAAAAAAAAAACACACACATTTTAGATAAGAAAATTTGGGTACAAATAAATACATGTGTACACAACTGATGCATAATGGCAAGCTTATCAAGATTGTCAACACCTTTGCATATGTTGTAGTCATTTATTATGAAAGGCTTTTTTTTTAATTTTCCTCACTTACACCTGCAATGCGATGTTTAGTGCTGAGGAGCAGCACATTCTTTCTCCACCGAGGATATAAGACACCAGTGTCTGGGTTCTTGTGAACGCGAAAGTGTAAGAGAAGACATTTCTCACTCTTCCCCGGAGCAAATGAGGGTGAAGCTCAGGCTCGTTTCGCGGAATTGTGGCAGCCAGGGCCAGTTTCCTTGTTTGCACCTCTGATGGTGCAAACAAGGTCAAAGAATTGTCACTGGTGAAGGTGTGATCACAATGGCCCTCTTTCAGTTACAGGACCACTCTCATCCCTTGGTTAGCCTCCAGAGTATTGCCAGCTGCTTTGCCTTGTAACCTGAATCTCTTAAGGCAGACGTTTTCACATCTCATCTTTCATCAAATCTTTATACCATAATTTGCTGTTTTTTTCGGGATGTACTGCCTGAAGCAATACCGGCTTCCTCTGAATGGAATGAGCTGTTCGCCTACACAGATGTCCCTGTCTGGGCTAAAGAGCATTGGTAGCTGTTGCGTCCACATATCCAAAATTTTTCTGAAAGCCGCCAGCTTGTCATTCTGGTATCCAGGTTGGGAGACTTTGTCATCAAGCCTCACAGCTCGATTGATGAGATTAAATGTTTGGACGGAGATGTTCGCCTGGAAAATGCTCCATCAAGATTTTTACCCAGGGATGCGTGCTGGAAGGGTGTTCAGGGGCAGGGGAGGAAAGTGTGTTTGTGTGTGGATGGTAGGGTGGTGGGAGTGCAATGTTGTGTATGTGAAGGGATTTGTGTGTTGAGAGGGTGTATTGGGGTGAGGGGAGGAGGG
>JAOXYM010000004.1:22060118-22070954 GCA_028567055.1 Leptatherina wallacei | reverse complement strand
GTGACTTAGAACATTGTAAGAGACTATTCCAAGGACTTATAAAAGTGATTTTTGCATAATATGTCCCCTTTAAGAACCCCTGGTATATTTTATAGTGAGCATGTAATTACTACATTTCGCCACAAGAGGGCATGTCACACAAAGTGAGTACTCCCGACTCAGTATGCCACAAGCCAGTTCAGTGCTGTGTCGGCTGTTGAGAGATGTGGATGCCCACTGTGTCTTCTGTCAGGTAGATGTTCAAACACCACATTAAGGTATATGTGTAAGGTTGTGAGAGAGTCGCATAAAGTGTGGGAAAGTGGGCCGTTTGTTTGCTAACAGCCGACCACAATAAAAACCTGCGATACGTCACACTAGTCTTTATTCAAGCGTATAAGTGATCATTTTATTCTAATATTAAATTTTTGTAGAATTAGACATTAAAAGCTATATGATTTCATAAACATTTAAATAATTAGTGTCTGTAAAATGCCTTGCTTTTTACTCACCCATTCACACACACTCAATTTAGTCCAAGTTAAGCAGTCTGACACAATCCACACAACTCAAGTATGGATTGTTAGTAAGATCCAACTAAAGGCTTAAATGTTGACAGGAAAAATGGCACATTTGTTTTTAAATTCAATATAATTATGCATCTCTGCATTGCTTTTCTGATGCAACCACTCAATATCAAAGCAGGATGATCCTTTATAAATGCAAGGAAAAAGAGATTTTTTTTTCTTAACAATCTTATTATAAACAATCTTGAGGGATCACTTTTCTTTCAGATAATGAGATGGCTGTCAAAACATAAACCCATGCACAAAACGATTAAACCAAGGCAAGGGCTGATGTGTCTATAGAGGCAGTCGAGCCGTAACGATCAGGCCAGTGCTTTGATCCTGTGGAGGAACTAATGAGCACAAAAACAGCTACAACAGCCCTTGTTAAAGTGTCCTTGAGAAAAAAAGAAAAAAAACTGAACCTTGCAGAAGCTCACCCTCACTGGATAAGACTGCCAAATTAGGGGAACAGCTTTTGGAGATGGGAGAAGTTTTACTATGCAGTTTTTAACTATGAAATGCCCAACTGACCCAGACCTGATCTTACTGAGTTCCTATATTTTTCCTCATACTGATGAGCTGTTCTCCAAGATCTCCAAATTAGGTGAGTTTACAATTGTATCCTTTCTGCAAACAATACTTTGATAAAATTGTTAAAGTAGTTAAAATGAGATTGTAAAACAGATACACTTCAAAATAAGAAAAAAAAATCTTTTTCTACAGTGTATAAAGCAAGAGGTTTGCGATTCAATCAGTTACAAATATTGAGGGGGAAATTATTTCATACTAATATGCAGTAAGTTTTATGAGTTATAACACTCATAATCATGAATATCAACCAATGTAAAAATAGAGGAAGGATTGGTGAATCATCAAGACTTTCTCTCACTGAAGATGACATTAAGGCAAGTTTTTCTTGCTGTCTGACCATGTACTCCAACAGAGCTTTACTGCTCCAGATAAATGACATAAAAGAAACATTGAGTAAAGAAAAAACTAAGGATTAGAAAAAGAAAGAGACAAAAAATATGTCAGAGCTTTAGTTGATCCTAAACCATCCACTGCCCATCAGGGCCTCAGGGGCATTTATTGGCACACACATCAAACTGTTTTGGCAAGACCACGGTCTTCGTTAGCTAGCCATTTCTGACTCATCACCTCCTGAGAGCCCACAGGGTAGGGAAGTTTTACCAGGCCCATAGACCGTGCTTATTATCAAGGAAGCAGGAAGTGGTATTCTGTGTCTTTCCTTTAGCATTTCAACACTCAATTTCAGTTTATGAAGACAGAAACATATATAAAGTTCAGAGAAAAAGACCCTTAATGAATAAATGGACAGAAATGCAGACATAACATTTTCAATTCCAGTGTTTCACACTATTTCAGCAACTTATTGAAGGTTTAGAGACCTAGCATTTTGTCAAAGGCCCTCAAATCCATTGAGCCATCAATCACTTGCCATCAATTCTGGTTTTTATCGCTGCAAGTTCAGACAAAGAAAAAAAAAGAAACACCAAGCACTCCCAAGAATTTATGCTTTCAAGATTACTTTTACCAAGGCCTTAGGCTGTAATTAGTTTGTTGGAACTGTGGTTTTTTCACAGTCATTGCTAGAATAATTCAGTTTATGTTATGCATAAGTTCTTAAATGAACATCCAAACAAGATTAAATTGAAATACAACTTGTTGGGAATATTGATGAATATATGTTTGAGAATAAATAAATAAAAAGGGTTAAAAACTTGAACAAAGTGAAAGAATTTTAATGTCAGTCAAGTTACATGGGTAACATCTTTACCCCACAGATTCTGAATTATATTCCGGCCTAGGCCTTGGCAGATCGATTAGCGAAACATTGATTTGCTAGTTCTTGACAGAATGGGGGTTATTTCAACTAGTCAGGAAAGAAAAATCTAATTTAAGGAATTATTTGCTAGTTTCTGATTGAGTAACATGGCTGTTTTTCTCAGTGAAGAGGCTGAGGGACTCAAAGTCTCCAAGCCCTTCTAAGTAAAGGCAGCATATCAGCAACACAGTGAGTGACCATTGCTGCAGTTTCTTCCACTGCTTTATAGGTAGTATAGATGCAATTGAAATCTAACAATCAATGTAGTTACATTTCATTTGAAAATAATGTATCTTTAAGTGTGAAACGCACCTTGTGTTGCAGTAATGCAATACAAAGTGCTTCTTTGTAGTTTTGTTATAGTTTGTCGGTGCACAAGCAGGTAGGACGCCCATATATAGAAGATGGTAATGCGTATTATAATCCCTGTGTCTATTTGGAGATTTAAATGTTCGCTTTACACATTAGCAAAATACATCAGAAGTCTTTTTCATTCCGCCTTAACAAAAACAACATGCCATGTTACTGGTTATTTAAGTATAAAACATCTTCCTAATGGGCAGTGACATGTCACTTTGGGATTACAAACAGTTTATGATTTATTAATATCACAAAAGAGGAACAGGATCTTGCCTTGAACTTTGCTTTATTTATTCACCTGCAATCAACCAACAAACCACTGTGAGGTTAAGTGCTTTCTGTAGAGCAACCATTCGTAATAATGTGATAATGACACATGAATAGTTTCAAGTCAGCAGGTACCACACATCCTAGATAATAATGTGTGCAATTTACTTAGAGCCTTTACTCACTTTTTTGAATTCATAGTGATACAATACATTATATTAAAACATGTCCTGATGATGCAAATCCATTTAGTTCATCATAAGTGGCTGGAATTGGTCAACATGTCAGTTGATTAGACATCATGTGAAGTTGAGGAAAATTATTTATCATGTTGTGATTTTTATGATCAATTATGACTTTACAATCACAACTGTTGAAATCTGACCTTACAGTAAATATGCATGCAAGTTAGTGGCTTCTTGGAATGAAACAGGAAGATTAAGTGTCCTTTAAACTGTGTAAGTGTTGCATATACAATCAGAATTGGACATGCCAGGAAAACTACAGATTGACATGATCAAAAAAGGAAAGATGTGGTTTGAACAAAGTGCCCTGGATGGATGAATCCAGGGAAAGAAATTCAAGGCATGGATTTTTGAAATGTTATCTTTGCTGTCTCAGGGACTGGGCAGCTTGCAGTCATATATTCAACAACTAATTCTGCTTCATATCAGAGCTTGAAAATGATGTGAGACTGTCTAAAAGTTGAAATTTAGCCAAAAATGGACCCGCTAGCAAGTTAATGATTTAAACATGTTGTTAAATCCACCAAGGAATGGTTAAAAATATACTGAAAGGAGGGTTAAGAAAGGTCTAGTCAAAGACCAGATTTAAATCCTCTTGAAATATTTAATGGGCCAATGTCATGTTGGGGTTTGCATGCATGGAAACTCCTCAAACATCTTAAAACTTTTTCAAGAAGCAGTGCTTGATAAATAGCTGAGAAAGCTATTTTCCCTTGTAGCTGCAAGCCCAGAGGGTAATGTCTTAACAAAAAAGTGAGTAAAGTCATGGTGCATCCCATAAATAGAAGCATATAAGGGTCTACAAAAAAGCCCACAACACTTCTGATTTTCTTTTGGCTCTTGTGTATTGAATGTGGATGTCCTATGAGGGGGTGGAAGTAACTCTACTGCAGTAGTATGCCTAAGAGATAGATTCACATAGCCAGTGAGACAGCCGTTGTTTTGTCAGAAGGTTTCCCATGGGAATGCTCTCTATGAAGTCCCAACAGCTGCTGGGTCTGTCGTATCGCCGCCGTGCACACCACATAATGAGACTTGCACCAGGCATCTTTCTGGATTTAGGAGAATGTTATAATTGTGCATCTATAAACACAGGATTTGTCTCTCAAGGTTGTGCTTCCATCATACCATACATCAAGGCAGGATAGAATGATAGAGTGCACTATCTCTAAGATGATGATTGTGCAAGAGAGGCATTGTCTTTAGAGATGAGAACCTCAGAGGGATTTATGCCACAGGCTCAAATGGAGGCTGAATGAGGTTTGTAAAACCAAGGATAAATCCCACAGGCTTAAATCCTCTGACTCTTTTTAGAAAACATTTCATTAGTATTCACAGTTACACAGCCCACATGAAAGACTTAAATAGCAGTTGCACTTGTTTTGTCTGTACACAGAGTAAGACTGCTGTCTACAAAGAGGAAGAAGTTGGTTCTCATGCAAGAGACTCTCCAATCTTATATATGTGTAACTATGTGGGTCCCCTTTGTTCCCCCCTTTTCAAGGGCAAGGTTTTGAATATACAGTAGCATATCCTTGCACCATAGAAGTTTGGATCAGTCAGTGCTCATGCCTTCTTGAGGTACCAGAATCGCTGCCATCCATTCCTCCTGGATATGTGCAAAACAGTTTATGAAAGTCGCTAAATCTCACATGCACTGCTTGTAAACAAAAAACAACAGGTTGCCTTCTGGCCTCTTGAATTTATCTCACATATTTTAAGCTAGACTATGAGGAACTATCTTTTAAGTGTCTTAAAGCTAGGGTAGTAGATCTTTTCCATGAGCATTTTGTTTGATCATTTTGCTTAAAATCCCCTTCACACCCCGATTGCAGCTAATTGATTAAAATATTTTATTTTTGTGTTATAGCATTTAGTCACCTTTAGAACAGACAGGACTAAAAAAACACCATCCAATCATTTTAACCGACCCGTTCTAAACGATTGGATGTATGGAGTTCCCGTACTCTGGAGGCGTGGCTTTGGGGGAAAGTCTGAAGTAAGGGGTTGGATCCCCCCTACCTTTAAGTGGTCTTGAGCTATAGTTCTCCATGATTTCTCAAAGTCTTGCAAAGTTTGTCATTTAGAATTTGCTGCTTAGTAAACCATTTTACTTACACTGGTGATGCCAACATTGGAGGCAAGGAGGGTAAACTGTCTTGCCCAAGGACACAACAACAATTGATTGGGGGAACGGGATTTGAACTGCCAACCCTCCAGTCGTTGAATGACCTGCTCCATCACCTGAGCCACTGCAGCCCCAGTTTTGTTGTTTTGTAACTGACAATTTTCTATATAATTTGTACTTTTTTCTTTAGTTACATCTTCAAAAAGCCAAGGATAATGAGTTTGACACATATTAAATGATACATTTGCACTAACAAAGTGTTTCCCAAAGAAATACCAGCTAAAAACATAACTTCTCTCAATAGGATGTGCAGTGTGTCCTTAAATAATTCAAGAAAACTGGACATGTGGGGTTTAAAAGTTGTGACAGGTGTATCTACAGCAGATGAGCAGTTTCTGAAAGATATATCTAACACAGCACCTGAAAGATGCATCTGGCCCTTTAGTTGATCTATCTGTGGTTACTGAACCCTCTTCAGAAATATTTAGGGTGGCAGTCAAGGAACAGGAAGAAAAGGCTTAAATCTGTCAAATTACTGGCCTGAAAATCAGTGGTAACAGGTCTGAATCTTCCCCAGAGCCTGAACCTTAACATTACTGATGTAGTTTGGGAAAATCTTGACTTGAACAAATGACAAAAGGCATCAACATCCAAAGAAGAGCTTTGCAATGTCCCTCGAGTGTGGAGAACTAGTCCTAAAGATTAGTTTTTAAAATGACAAGAAACAGGTAGTTTAAAGCTGTATTGAAGAATAAAGGTGGCCAGAATGAATATTAACTTGAAAAAGAGTCAACATTGCATGCACTAATGAAAAGGAGAGGCAGGACAAAAAGACACATGCTGCCCCTTCACGAGTAACCAGTGTGAGTACAGTACAGTCAAGTGAGCAGGTGGGGGAAAACAAAAGTAACACCCAGCAAAGCACAACCCCTCTTACCCCAGTTTTATCAGAAATGAAAGAAATGTGTTCCGACATGGAACTACTGAAGAACCATTTGGATGAGGTTTGTCAAATCAGAGAGATTATCCAAAGTACTGCACCTCCTCACTATCCCCCACCAAACCAAGAACAGAAAAAATGTGCCTGCCTCTTGCCCTATCTTCCAGTCCTACAGTCTGCTTCCTACACCCTCTGCCACATGCCGTGCCATTTTATGCCCACCAGCAGCCAGCAGTAGTACAGGAGTACAGACCAGCATATGGCCCAGGACGAGAGGGGAAAATGGTTCAATCTCAGCAAAGGATTGCTGTTTTAGTACATACAGTACAGTGGGTAACTTCAGACAAGTTAAATGAATGAGCAAAGTGGTCATTTCCCTACTTCCATCCAACACTGACCCCTCTGAAAGATGAATAGAGGAATTGATGTTAGCTATTTGCTGGAGACCAGAAAAAATGTTTGTTGAGCAAGTAATAGTGGGACTTTTTCATTAATCCATCCACCCATTCATGGAAAGCCATAGTTGCTACACTGAGTGACTCTGAAAGCGGGAAAGCAATCTCAGATGCCTCAGTGGACTTTACAGACAGGCAGTGCAGATACCTTTCATCCACTGAGCTGAGTGCTCGCCGAATGCAACCTATAGGACATGGTTGAGCGGCCTGAGGCAGTGAGGCTTGTGTGTCATTAAAACAATCATGTCCAGCACCCTTTTGCTGGGGAGAGAAACCACCAACCAACATGCACTGATGGGCGAGAAATGAGTGTGGATGGGCTGCTTTGATTATTGGGCATAAGGGACTCTAAACTGAGAGGAGAAATGAAAACTGACTTAACATCCATAAAGTGTGTGCAGAGGAGTTAGCTTGTGTGAAGGGTGTGTGTGCATTAATAGAAACAGCTGTCAAACTCTTAGGAGGAAGAAGGAGATTACCCATAAGGAAAAGGCTCTTAACAAGCTCTTAAATAACAGGTGGTCTTAGAAGAACCACTGGAACACTCATTACCTGAATTCATTCATTCCACTTCTGTTTGCACATAGTCTCCATGATTATATTGGACCAGGTGCTCTTGGTGGCAGAGCAACTGGGAGCAGTCTCCACAAGAGGAGCCAGATGAGATAAAAGAAGGTGCAAAACCACAGCAACCTCAGATGTACCAACAATAGCTGACAGACGTCTCCATCTGTGATCCCAGTCCCTGTGATTACACCAGGGGGTCTTTGGACTCTTGGAGAAAGACTCAACATGGGATGTACTTCCTCATGTTGTCCACTTTCTCAGCTTTCTTTTACAGATGCACATTTTGTGAAGTGTTTCATGGCTCACTGGATCACCCAAAGGGTCAGAATTTTTGACCTGGTGTGGAAGCTTTAACTTGAGGACCTATGTGCTTAGTGCATGGTCATTCATGCCATGAAGCAAATTTGCAGAACTACCTTGGCTGATACAAAGGTTAAGACTCCAACTGAGGAACCTGAGCTGCAGTAACGTACTTCAGAGCAATGGAGCAAATACAAGAAATGAGCAGCATTGTGTTGTCGAACACTACTGCTTTTTCACTGGCTCAGTGGTGGGCACAATCCTTGAGGCTGGTGTTGGCTTGATCTTATAGTGGCAATGCTGTGGTTTGATGCCTGCAGAAAAATACTGCCTATTGGCAGCCAGGCTTTGCTTTAGGGAATGGACAATGATGTTATCACTGTCTAGTCTTCCATTGGGGAGAGGAGAGTCCACAAAAGAAGTTTATGCAAAGGACTCTGTGTTGCTCTGTGTTGTGTTTAACCTCTGGACTTTAGAGTAGAAGATGTTCAGTGCCTCCTCAGAAATGGAGCAAGTCTGCCCATAATTTCTGATATTCTCCAACAGCTCTGCAAGTGTCTTTAGATATTAGCACTTCTCTGCCTCAGGCAGGCACACATTTTATGTGCATGGAGTAAGGGTAACCCTAAATTCCAGGCTGAGACAAGTGGACTGGAAGATGTATTATGTTTATCACATGGTAGGATGGAAAATGGTGGACTACTCACACTAACAAACTCTTGAAGTGTTTTTATTTCTTTAGATAGATCCACAGTCTTTGCTGATGTGACTGCTTAGGCATATGATGAAGATTGAGAGACAGCAGTGCATAGGTCATGCAGATATGACAGGCTAGATACTGTGAATGAAAATCAACTAAGGCCCAATCTCAATTCTCCCCCTTAGCCCTTCCCCTCAACCCTTAGCCCTACCCCTTCGCCTTTAAACAAAGTGTGGAGGCAAAGGACAATGTTTTCAGCCCTATGAATTGACACACCCCTCTCTCTGTATAACCTGAACGTATTAGGACACAGGTTTGCTCGTAGCTCCCTGTTTACAAGACACGCGTGTCATACAGACCTTACAATACAGCAGAAAGAATAGCTGTAACTTAGGGGTGGGTTTAAAAAATTGATTAATCAATTTAAATAGATTTAAGTTAAATTAATTCAATATCGATTCATAAAACGTAAGGATTGATTTTTTTTACGTCCATATTTTCTGATGACGTGACCCAATTCTCGCATGACTTGCCGAGGCTCCGCAAGATCTTAGCAAACACAACTGGTTTCCTGTTTCACTTTGGTTCAAAATCAGCTTTTCTTCCAGAGATGAGGCCACATTCAGATGTCTTTCTTCCCCAGTGTGGCTTATATTCACCTTTAAACTATTTAGCAGCATATTACCGCTCACATTAGCAGCTAACCCTAATACAAGCGCCGCCACGTTCAACAACAGGAAGTGATGTCACCACTGTACCTCAGAAATAATTCCGCTTTGGGTGCCCCATCAGGTCTCAACAGAGGTAAGTTAAGTCACGTTTCACACAGGATAAAAGCCAGGATAACATATCCATAGAGTTCAAAATCTATCTCAGAATAGTCGGATTTGCTGCTCTTTTTGATTAGAAAAATCACAACTTCCCTGACACAAGCAAAAAGAAAAAATCAGTAATAACACACTCTCAGGAGCAGTGTGAACACAGCTTCAATGAGACACTATTGGTGTGGTGGGGACAAAAAACAGTAGTTATAATGGCAGACTGCTGCTTCTCCAGCCACATCACATATTAATATCAACAGCATGCTATAGCTGGATTAATTTAAACTTTTAGCAACGACTCATTTGCTGCAGTGATGCAGCTTCAAATAGGTCATTTATTCTTTTTTTTTCTGTGGGGGAAAACAGATAATGAATAAACTGATACAGTGTGGTGAAAATTAGACTTGAAGAAAGCATTCTTAAAGTGTTGCATGTTTTTTTTTTTTTTTTGGTGACAGGTCTGTGTTTGTCTGTGAGCAGGAAATAAATCCATGTGTGTGCTGCAGTCGCTGCAAAATACAACAGAGCTTCACCACTCCAGAGTTTTCTAAATGAAATAAATACACGACATTATAGGTGTCTTTCTAGCAAATTAGGTTGAGCCCTTGTTGTGCCCTTTCTTGGGATTTTAGTTATGGCCAAATAAGACTTCTTGAAACAGTGAAGCTCTCAACCATAATGTATCATTTATTTATTTATTTTCTAGGCTTTGAAGTGGTGCAATATTTCCTCAACAGTGAAATTTTAAACCACTGCCACCAACTAACATCACACAGCACTCCAGTCTGCATTTCTGTTCATGCAGATCAGAAGACTCCAATATACATAAATAAGTATGACTTACATAAAATGTCCTATTGCCCCCTTTTGATTTTATTGAGACTACTACTGTGGGTTGTAGATAACAAGAGAAGCTAATAAATTATGCCACCAGCTGGGTTAATCAGACTCACCTGGAGCTGCACCCTGATCTTCCCTGATGCAACCATCTCCATCCATCTATCTATCGATCTATCGATATTCCTTTACATTACACTTGTTGAAACAATGACTCTTAAAGGGATTTTACAGTAAACATTGGCTTACAAAAATTGTTCAGTAGACATGGGCTTTAAAAAGATAAATAAATAAATCTTTGACTTAAATCCATGTGTGAATCAACCAACATACCAACAGTGTGGAAATGCTTTATCTGAAATTGTACTCCCAGCATAGCACACATTTCCAAAATTTGGTTCACCACCAGTTTTCAGACCTTTACTTGGGCCCAACAGTATCTCTTAACTTCAATTTTAAATACCATTACAAATTGAAGAAATGGGGAAACACTTTGCTATCATTTTTAAGTTTTCTTTTAAAGTTTTCCTCTGCTATGTAGCATTTACTTTTCAGAATGCTACATAGCATCTGCATTGTGGAGTTCATTGCTGCTTATTGTTTGGGGAAGAAAAGTGCATTTATCAAGCTCTAAAGTTTCCAACTCATGATCATCAATAATGATTTTGAACAAACCATTGCAAAAGAAAAGTTTTGTATTTCACTAATGATAGCTTTTTTTTAAATTGCAAAATTTATACATAATAATCAGAATCAGAATGTACTTTAATTATCCCAGACTGGGAAATTTCAATGTTACAGCAGAAATACACACATGCAAAA
>JAOXYM010000004.1:22010522-22050134 GCA_028567055.1 Leptatherina wallacei | reverse complement strand
CTACTAGGGTTGCATCTGAAATAAGGATGATTGTGCTTCTAATCAAGACATAATGCCCACTATCACTGGCAACACATTTTTTTAAAATTAATTAATTAAATGGCTTAGCGGTGGTCTGTATGCTTCTATTTTCCAGTGGGTTCTTTAGAGGCTCGGCACCCCGTGTCTGTTGGAGCATTAACCCGTGGCGTGGAATGAGTTGTGCATTCCATTAATTCATGGTTCTGGAGTCCTGCCATATGTGATGATTATTATTAACATCCTTATTTCAGATGCAACCCTAGTAGAGCTAAACAGACTTGGGAACAAGTCAAGAATAAGTACTTCAAAGCAGTCAGTGATGGCTTTATTTCTTCATCAAAAGGATTGCATCTATCCCTAAAAACTGTCTCTCTAATGGTGCGTTCTATTTACCTTGGAACTGGGAAGTCGGAACTGGGAATGACGTCACGTCTGAGTTAAAAGTGTTCCAGTTTACAACTCGGGAAAAAAATATGGCAGCATCAACACTAAAGCCATTTTCTCAGGGTCCAATATTGTTATAAACCAGCAAAGCAACGAAAACAGAAGGCAAACGTTGTTTCTAAGCGGCAATTGTCGTTTACAACAACGGCAGACGTTGAAAAAAAGGAAACGGCCATTTTGAAATGATAAAGTGCCGTTGAGAAAAGCAGCATTTGCTATTTGTCGTTTGGGATCTCGTCACAGCTG
This sequence comes from Leptatherina wallacei, assembly GCA_028567055.1. Taxonomy (NCBI): domain Eukaryota; kingdom Metazoa; phylum Chordata; class Actinopteri; order Atheriniformes; family Atherinidae; genus Leptatherina; species Leptatherina wallacei. The sequence continues at coordinate 22,049,423 of JAOXYM010000004.1, read as the reverse complement.
ACAGCGGCGTCGTACTTCATGAAAAATGTGCATTACACTACAACATTATCTCCCTACATTTATATCCAACAAAACTAAGTGTACGGCTGATTTAATGCAACAAAAACTGGTCAAAAGTGCAAATAAAGGTGATATAACAGGGGCTTCTACACTGTAAACACAGGGCACGGGCATCTTTAAACGTGAAGTCGGGGTTGGTGAGGATCCTCCAACTTCAGGGGGTCACTGCAGTTGAAACTTCCAACTCGGAAGTTGGAAATTTCGAATTAAAATGTAACGCACCATAAACTCTCCTCTCATCGTCGTCACGCCAATGTCACTGGAATCTTCTAAAAAGAAATGGGCAGGTAATTTTCCAAGAGAGCTGATTGATCAGGTAGGGGCGCTTTCATACATCGATGATCTCTGATCCAGAACAAACCTGCTCTGGACCAGGTTAGCTGTTCAGCGTCTGTTGCCACAGTGATACATCCCAGTAAGAAGTTAACCTGCTTCGTAGTACGGAAAACCCCAGGTTAAACCCGAAGTTACCCAGATAAGAGAAAATCCAGCTTCGTAGTACAGGCCTCTGATCTATTAAATGTGTTGTAGAGAAGTTAACAAAAAAATTTAGAAATGTTAGTTCCCTGGGGTTAATATACCATCCCAGGGCTTTTTGCTTGAGTTACCCTCAGATAATTTACGTTACATCGGCCCAAAGCGTGCAATACTGATCAATACTGAGCTTAGTGACTGTCAGTTTTAGTGATTGTTTGCACCCATGGATCTCCACACAGGACAGAAAACAGAAGAAGAAAATAGTTTATAAATTATTTAGTATCTATACAGGTGATAGAAATGACAATAAGATTATGGAAACACAGGGGAAACAAGTTTATAAAATAATGGAATAGTTTAAAGAGAGAGCACAAAAACAAGTTACTCAGCATAGTACAAACTTTTCAATGAGGGATACAGTGGCGTGGAAGGAGATGGGGAGAAAGAAAACATGTTGATGTATGCAGACTCTTCAGAGTATTGCAGTCTATTGGGAATGACTTAACATGAATATTGGATGAACAAAGATACGCAGGGCTGAGGCAGCATCTGAATGTTAAAGAAGGACATGGTGGCATCGGAGGTCATTCTGCCAAACACAGTGGCAATGACACCATCTAAGAAGAAAAAGTCTGTATTTGCATTGTGCCCAGACATTCATATATCTACTGAGGCTGGATTTTATATTAGAACATTGGACAGGTTTCTGTGCAACATCATTACAGCGGTGCACGTGCAATTATGGGACAGTTTTTAAGCTCTTAAATTAGAGGGGACAGGCAGTTAACCCTGCCAACCACAAAGAAAAAAAAAATCATAGATATCGTTCAATATTCCAAGGAGACCACAGGCTTTTCCCATGAGCAGAAGAAGATTGTGGATTGAAGCCAGTAAGGAGGGGACCAGGTGCCTGCAAGCCACCGCAAAATGTCACACAATTTTATCAGTTATATAAAGAACCTATTTCTGTGGATCTAAGGATCCATATACACACAAATTTATCTTTTCCTTGTATTAATACTGGAATTCCCAGTAACATAGTTCATCAGACAATGCAGAGGACAATGTCTAACCATTCATTGTCAAAACTTGGGGTCAGGATGGGACCTAAAAACTGCCTATCCAGAAACTTTTAAAGAAGAAGCACTTTGAAATTTGATCTGGGTTTATATCCAATTGGCATTTTCACAATTTTTTAAGCCATTTTGGCAGCAGCATAGATATATGAAGCTCTGTTGGCACTAGCAGCAAATATAATGAGACACTAACCGTAAATTCTCCTTACGAATTGTTTTCCACTTAAATAGGATCAAATAGTCACCGCAGAGGTGATTATCTAATAAGGAATGTCAGAAAACCATTTGCCTTGCATAGCAACACAGAATTAAATTTTTGGTTTTTTGGTTGGTTTTTTTTCAGGCACTGCTAATGAGTTGTGAGTGTTTTAAGATTAAGATTTAATGACTACAAGATGCAGGGAATCAAACCATCTTTAATCTGGAGTTCAAATGCTTCAGATTAAGTGATTCCACAAAATCAAATGTTAGTGAATATGTTAAAAAAAAAAAGTCTTATAAATGTCATATTCTTAAACTGTGAGGCTTGTTATGAGAAAAGGGCAAGGTAATCTTTTAAAGTTCAGTCATTTTCATTAAGAACAAAAATTAGCTGGTAGCTCAGAATCTTTAAATGTCGACAGGAACGATCTTTGAAGTAACCATTCTCATTTTAAGGATACATGGCCATTACCCTTCACCGAAATGGTCTTAAGAGGATGCTGATCAGTGAAAGTTAAACACTTCAGTCTTTTAGGGCCTCTTAGACGAAGTTGATATTCAGCAATTGAGCTTGGTACGCTGGTGAGCATCTCCCCTTTCTAGGATTTTAGGTGCGTGATCGGCATTGTCAGAATTTGTTGTTTTTTTTTTGTTTGTGTTTTTCCAGCTGTTTCAACATTTTGGATCAACTCCGGGTCTGTCAGTAAAAAAGATTACTATGGTTGATCAGATTGAGCATTACGGTTGGAGATGTAGAAAAGCTGTATTTATATTATTATAGTGGCAACTTGTCCATTCATTTTTCTCATGCAAACAATGACAAGCTTCAGTGGTGAAGATTTCTACCTGTCTCTAAACCAATCAATGTTCCATCTAAAGTGATGTAGATGAAGTGACAAAAAAGCTGTTTTATATATTTTTTTAAGGGATTTGGAAACCAAATCGATCTAGATCATATGTCAAAGTATAACAAAAACGCTATTTAAAAAAAAAAGAAGATATTTTTCTGAAAATGCAAACTGGAATTAGTCGTTTTGTCATAGGTACATGAAAGCTTGGAGTTTTATGCTCAAAACCCTGATTAAAAAGGATGAGTATTAAGTATGGCTCCGAGGAGATCAATTTGGCCTATTACTGACTAAATCCATTACTGTTTAAAACCTCAAATTGAGCACAAACACATACTGGCTGCCTGCCTGCCTGCCTAACGAAAGGAAATGGGATCTTTTTTCCTCTTTCTCATAATGGCTCATGTCAAAATGACAATGAAAAGCTTTTTGATTCATCCACTCAGACAAGTTTAATGGGTTTTATTTCCCATTACGTTCCGCAATTACAGACATTTAAGAGTGAGTAAATTAGGCTCAAAACATCACTTCTGGTCTCTGCCCATATTCAGTGATGTAGCATGATGGAGTAACACCAAAATCTTTTGCCCATTTCTTCCATTGTGTTAAGTTTCTCTAATACACATGCTGGAATATTCTAAAAAGAAAGTTTTGTTTAAACATAAATGATTTGAGCCGATTTGCAGATTGAATATTGTCTTAGCAATTAGGTCAAAGACTAGTGTTTCTCACACATTAGATGTGAATGCATGGTTTGGCGTTTAAAAAAAACATAAGATTTCCTCCAACAGAAGATCCTTATTTTTGAAAAAAATCATCTTAAGGACGTCACAGTTTTTCTCATATTCAACTTTCCTTGCACGAAATCGGTCTCCGCTGTCATGACGTTTCTTTAATGCAGCCTGTTATATCTTAAAAAAATGTTAGTAAAAAATGTCAACCAACTCCAAGTAAATTGGATCCTTGTTTGAATGTCATTATTTAGTAATTACAGGTATACCTTCATAGTTCCCTCATATCGTAGTAAGCTGGAAGCAGGTCTAATACACAAGCTCAGTCAGAGGCCAAGCTAAACACCATCACACAGACACATAAATTGCATGGATGCAGCTGGTTGAGGGCAGCTTTGGCTGAAAGAACACTCACTGCTAAAAGCAGCTTTACCATTTGTCAACATAAATGACTCTTTATAACATTAAAGATTCATTACCAATTACTAATTTATGACCACCCTGTTCTTAGTTTGTTTTTCTGAACATTTATGCTACATGCATACAGTGGTCATGAGTATTGAGGTTTGCAAAGCTCCAAAATATTTTGACAGAATTCCCATATAATCATGTGAAGTACAGACGGAAATATGTTTTTATAGTCCTATATAAATCTTGGGTTTAATGGTATCTTATTTTAATCTGTAATCAGAAGATTTTAGCCTCTCAAAAGAATTAAATGTAGAAAATTGAAAATGCAGAAAGTGAGCAGCAGCCCTGCATAATCATGGATCCATATCTGGATCAATGTCAAAAGCAAATTGATTCTATTAGTCTCTCCAACACATCTTATGAAATGAATCTAGTTTTTGCATGGTCTTGCAGACATTGAATAAGAGTGTGGACTCTAGGCGATCTAACAAAATATATGATAAAGCCAGTAATAAATTTGTTTCTTCATATCATACTTGAGTTGACATAACGGCTCTGCACACTCTGCCAATGGTTCTTATAATTCCATACCAAAGACTTGGTGATGATTTTGTTACTATCCTGTCTGGGGAGATGAATGACTATACAAAGGGAGAGTGAATTAAATGGAGAAATGGTCAGAGTTTTTTTTTTGTTGTTGTTTTATTATTTAGTCAACAATGAGTTTACCTTGAAATACCTCCATCCCGACTCATCAGTTGATTCCCTGACGCACCGCTCTCCATCAAAGGCCCTCTCCTATTTTCATTTAATCATCTGGATAAGCAGAGCCTGTGAAAACAAGTTGACAGGTTCACAGAGCAGCACTTTGATTGGATTCATACAAAAATAATCTGTTGCAACAGACTATAATATTATGCCCTGCAGCATTCGAAAATAATTACACCTGGGGAAAAAACCTGAACTACAGAGCAAGTTTCACTGAAAGTCATCCACAGCAATAGTACAAGACCTGACGCCATAAAAAAGTTGAGTGGAAGATTGAAAGGAATTTCAAGTAATTCTATAACTTCCCGTTTAAATTATCCGTTAAACCATCAATTGATATGTTTCTGATGTAACAACAGACCAGATCTCATAATCTTTTTATTTGATTATTTGACCCAATAAAGATTAACTGAGATTAAAATTATTTCAAGAATATTCTGGCCATACATGCATTTAACAATTAGATAACATTTAGGTGAAAATTAATATGATTTAATATACAGACAGGTGATAAATGTGGAGTCTATGCACTCAACTTTAAGTCCCTAAACAAATCTAGGAAGTACAGAGTTGAAGGTCAAATCTCAATTCTGGAACTCAATCCTGAAAAAAGAATCTCCTTTAAGCAACAATGCTATTTCTTTTCTTATTTTTTTTGTATTTTACAAAAATAACTGTTTACATTTCATTCTTGTACAAATTAGTTCAATCAACAGATGTTGTAAGAAAGCTGAGAGTAAAAACTGTCAGGGAGGCTTGTAGTGAACCTAAACAGAACCCGACATTAGAAAGCCAAGATGAAAAAAAAAAGAAAAAAAAAAGTTTATTTACAAAGGAGCTGTCTCACAGAGCAGTTGACATTTACAGGGTTTTAGCCAGGAGCCAAGGCAAACTGAGAGCCTGCAGGACTGAACCAGATCAAATTCCAATAGGTGAACAGGGCAGATGCAGTTAGTTTGGAGAAGTCGGAGGTCACACTGTGTGATGGGCAGTTAATGAACCTGGCTCTGGCATTATGAGTAACACATTCAGACTGAATAATGATGAGACCTGCTGCATCACAGTAGTCTGTAAAGTAAATCGAGCAAAAATCAAACACAATCAGCCCTTGCATCAGTGCCTTTTGTGTGTATGGGGGGAAAAAAAAATCCAGAAGAGAAAAGTGCAGTTCTGATCCTGATTCGGGGAAAGAGGCCACCTTGAGATACATTTAGCAAAAAAAGAACTTGAGTTTTGCTTATATGACATCATCTAATAAATGCAAGTCATTGCAGCAGCAACACTGCAGGATGAACATCCTATTGACAAGACTCTTAGAACAACTTTAGCTGTCTAATGCAGCTCAACAGCCCCCCCCCCCCCCCCGTTTCTTTGGTATTGGATGGTGCAGATTATACTCGCCCTTACTTTTGGCAGGATTGGCGAGTATTTTTTATGCTAAAACAAGAGCTCAGATCAAAAGTCTCAGGTCAACTTGTCCAGACTAAACATGGAGAAGCAGCATTTAGCTTCTATGCTGCAAACAAGTGGAACAAACACACTTAAATCCAGGTTAAAAACATTTCATTCCTCATGTGCCTATGCATGAAATTCGCAGGGTAACGTCTAACTTTTCTTGCTCATAATCATTTTAATTTCTGATTTTATTATGATTTTTGCTATTTATTGCTGCCTTTTTCTACTTTATAAGTTTCTTTGCACCATCTGTAATGATTTTAACGTTATATGTAAAGCACTATGAATTGTCTTGTACATGTAATTTGCTATACAAATAAACTTGCCTTGCCTAATATCAATATCGGCCCAACTCGAAGCCTAACCCTGCTTAGTAAGATTATTAGGCGATTCAGGTTTCACTAACCCAAAAATCAGGCTGGATATGCACAAGACAAACACCCAGAAAAACAGGAAGATATAATTGTGATCAGGATTTAAAAAAAATAGACGAATAAGCTGATTTTTATAACTTCTTTATTTAAAAGGATTTAAACACAAACTGGCACCACTTAAATTATTTTTTATCTTCAGTTTTTTCTGCTCAACTTGCAGTTTTGTACATAAATCGACACAAAATGCGTCTGTTCAAAAAATAAATCCATGCACTATGGGAAAAGTCAGAAAGGAAAGAACGGAGAAACAATTTAGCAGTACAGTATGTTTATGTTCTGTAAAACTGACACATTTTAGTCAAGGAATCAATAAAAAAGGGCAAACACCTCTTGCTTTCTTAAGATCACTGGTTTATGTAATAAGTTGACCTATGAACTTGGAACACTACTTGGGGTGGATAGCATAAAGTCTGTCTTGTAGTTTAAGAACTTAATTAGGAACACATATTGGTACATACCATAAACAAACACATTTATTTCCTGTGTGTGACATGTTTGTATTTGACTCCTGAAGTTTGGAAATTTGTTTTGCAGCTACTCGTTCATTTATGTGGAGCACCTGGAAATAAAGTGCAAAAGTTAATTGCTTCAAATATGTTCTTCGCTGGCAACTGACATCTTAACTTTTTGCATCAGATTAGTAAAATACAATAGAAATGTTTATTCATGGGTGACTCCCCCCCCCCCCCAAGCAAACACAGTTAAGTTGTAAAGGACTCACACATTATCAAAACATGTCAAAAGTCACTCTGCAACTTGATATTACTTGTTTTTTTTTTAAAAGACAAAAAATTCTGTTTTTTTTTTCTCTTTTAGTTGTAAGAATAAGATGATATAAAACAGCAACAAAAAGGGTTCAGAAAAACTTTCAGCCTTTCTGCAGCAGGGTGAAACATCGGCAGTTTGAGCTCAAACGTGTCAGACTGATTTGTTTTCCACATACACTGTAATTAAATGTTGCGTCAGCAGCTAGAATTTTAGGAACGAAGGAAAATAATTTTCTTAAATGGCCACAAACTTTCCATAGTTAACACTACTTCTATTAAACCAAGCAGATCTTCAGCTGTTTTTTTTTCCAGTGAGTAATTGAAGCTACCATCTAAAACAGTGGTCAAATAAACTAAACACAGCTACATCTAATCGACTCTTTCATGTCGGAGCTTTCCAAGCCCTCGAGTTTAGTATCAGTTCCCTTCTGTGACAAAGATATTTTTAACAGAATTCATAAACAACTAACCACGATCTATCTCCTTGAGTTTGTGAATTGACTCCAAACCTGATGCTATGACCCCAACCAGGAAATGAAGCACAGCAACCAAGGATAAAGACTGGAGCAGGGGCGAGTGACTGATGTCTCTACTGGAAGTTCAAATGTAATAATAATAATAAAAAAAGAGATAACACCCATGAAACATATGTATTAAACGATAACCTGCAAATCCAAACCAATTCAAAACCTCAACACTATCTTCAGAGACTTCAACTGACATTAAGTGAAAAATTATTCACTCTCTCGTCTCAAAGAGAGTTGAATAATCATTTTAGATGAAAGAAACAAGTTCTGACAGGCCAGTGTTTGGAGACAGCCAGCAGAGGCTTGTACAGTCACTTTTCCTTCGTTAAAGAGATGAAGATGTTGAGCAGAGGAGGCAGCTAAGCTTGTGTCTTTAGGATGTGCCTGCTGCACCTGCCGGCACTGCCGAGGACAGTGTTGCAGCGCTGAGGCCTTTTCCTCGATGCCTCTGACCGCCTCGTCGCCGTCCTCCGCCTCCTGACTTGAGCTGCAGACAAACGTCCAAACCAATGTAACTCAAGAGCTTACAAGAAATCATAAGAAAGAAACCAAAGACAGCAAATCAAGTTACCTCTGCAGTGATTTGTGGTATTAACAAAAAAGGTTTAGAAGGTAAATATAAGGTTAAAGTTTTTACAAAACAAGGGGGCGAGAGGCTTGTTGCCCAGCATTAAGTGTAAAAGAAGTCAACACACTTCAAGTATCAAAAGAACACTTCTGAGATTAGCATAAGGAAACCAGAATTACTTTCAAAACCATCGTTTTCACTCAGCCCTAGTTAGACGTTTGATTAGTCCATCGACAGGGAAATTCATTGAAACTGTTTGCAAATAAAGACTCAGAGAAAAACACAAGCCATTATTCATTATGCTTTAAAAGTGAGTGAATTCAGTTCATTAAGTAGCAATCACTTGATTGCTAAAAGCAAGCTTCTCAATAACAGCAACACGGCAGAGAGCAACTGTGAAGATGAAATATGTAAACAGGGAACATGCTTGCTCACAAACAATCTGTTAAAAAGGGGTGGAGAAATACTAGGACATCCGAAAGTGGAGACACCACCCTGAGTCCTGCAGCTCGCGGACACGTCTTTACCTTGTTTTCTTTGTTGTCATCTTTACAAAGAGCCTCCTCCTCTGTCACTGTCTAACGCAGCATGCCAAGACAGGGAGGAAGAGGAATAATCGCATGGAAATGAAGGGTTAAAATTAAAGCAGAGAAAAACAAACAACAGGAAGTGGAAAGGGTGAGCAGTGGGGATCAGAAAGTAAATGAAGACAGAGGCGTGGGGTATTAAGTGGGAAAGGATGCAGAATGAAAACGAAACGTGCCAACACAGTAATATGAAACAGAGAGGGTGGACAAAAAGGAGAAAGAGACAGAAGTTAGCTGACAAAGAAACGTCAAAGGCAGGATGAAAAAGCTTTAACCCTTTAAAAACTGTAATAGAAATGGTCCACCTGTTCTACGCTGCTATTTTTGTGCATAGTGGTGTCATTTCTTGGAGTAGCCTCAAATGCTTCATATTTTTATGATCTGTACAGTTAATGCTAAAAGGTTATCTGGGTCAATAAGAAATGATCATTTATAAAAATGTTAAAATTATGCCAAGAATATGAAAAATACACAAAAATCACGACGACTGTTATTGGACATGTTCTTCGCGTTGTGCACATTCACGAGAAGAAAGGCACACCCACCTTTGCTGCGCCGTTTTTTTTTTGATAAATAACGTTATGTCGGACTATTGCTGGTAAGCAGAGTGTTTACCAAACAGATACATTGTGCTGCATTTGTTGCTGCAGGTTAGTGTGTTCATTCTCATTTCCGGGTTTGATTGGGGCTCGAACATGTATGGCCGGATGATTTGTGTTGACAGTTTTTACTGAGTATTTATATCACTTCGTTTTGTTTACGAGTTCTGCCGGTGTTTCTATGACAGCGAAAACCGTTGATGGACGCGCTCCCAATCAGAGGCATCCTGCACCAGGGGGGAGGCAGGACTCTCATTCTACTCGTTTCTGGCAGAGGCTGATCTGAAGGCCTACGTAGAGGATCGATCTTAAAAACAAAAAACAAAAAAAGGATTCGTGAAAAGTGCTTGATCAATTCCTGCCCTTGTGGGCTCTTATATAAAGATAAATTGGCCTGAAATGAGCATAATAGGCCCCTGTAATAAATACAGGAAACTTGGTGATCCAAAACATTTCTGAATGTACAAAAAAAAAAGAGCAACTTCTGCTAAAACTACTGACTGACTGATGAAAACTAGCCTCCTGAAAACCAGGTAAACGATCTAAAATACACAAAAGACTACAGACCAATATATTCTCTGTATCTCACCAACTCTCTGGCAACCACTGTGGCTACTATACCGACCGCTTCCACTCTCCCGCGACCTCTTGGCGCCACCTGGTGTTTATATCGCCGTTTTGTACCCCGTGTAGCATAACGTGATGACTCCATCGAGTCGTTACGACGTAACGTCTTGAACGGCGGGAGTCTTGGCTTTCAGCTAAAAAAAAAAAGATTGCTCTAGCTATTATAGTTTTTGTTTTATGGCAGTTTAAATTGGGATTATGCCGATCACGAACTTCCAATGGACCACCTACGGCCGCTCCATTTTTAAAGGGTTAAGTAGCATTATATATGACAACTTCAGCACTCATTGTCTTTAAAAAGAAGTTTTTAAAAAAATACATCAAAAGGACTCAAAATGGAGCAAAGATGAATTCTTATATCAAGCCTTTACTGTAATTATTAGTTATTAATTAATTATTAATTATTATTATCAGTTCAACATCAACTCTATAGGAGGCAATATAATAAATTCTACTATTTCCAAGTAAAGGATTGAGGTTTGATGAGCTCTACTCTACTCACTGATGACTGTGCTGTTGTTGGACTTTGCGGCCGTGCTGGAGATCCAGCATCCTCATTGGCTGCTGTCCCTTCTTTATAAGTCTTCTTATTGGCCTGAAGTTTGGACTGCTGGGCTTTAGAGGCCTGGGTGCTCACCGAGTGCAGAAGCTGCAATCACAGACATTATCATTCATCAAATTATACCAGTTTAACCTAAGGTTAAATGGCAACACAATCATGGAAAAGTAATGGTTACCTTGGTGATGGTGCCAACAGCTTTAGTGCGTCCTTCCCTAAACACAAGCTTCTGATCACAGTGCAGGTACTCGGGGGTCTTGATGAAGCGAAAGTGGACCGTGGCCTTGTCCCCTGTCCTGAGGCAGTCTTTGTTCATGGACAGGATGGTGGCAGTCTGCCTGATGCTGCCACAGTGAACTAATGAGATGGAATGAGATCGATCCAGTTACTCATGCTGAGAAGGTTTACAGGTGGAGCATGTCAGAGAAAGCAAGTGAAAGAATCAGTGAAGGTTAAAAATGTCCCATATAAACGTTCATCATATTCAGAAGTGTTTTTTACTAACCCATGGCCTGGTATCTCGGTGATATTGTGGTTGGATGGTGCAGCACCAAAATTTCAGCCTCAAACTCCCAGGTGGCCTGAGGCATTAATTTTGGGGAAACCATTACCATTCCTTTTCTTATAGACGATCGTTTGATCTGAGAAATGGACAGAAAGGGGGGGAAATAAGGGTAAAGGATATTATCCCTTCTCCATAATATATGTAAAGTTGTACATTTGCCATGTTTGTACCCCTACAAACCTTTTTTAGGGCAAAGGATGCTGTCTGTCCACCGCGAACCTCTCTGACGGGCATCCTCTTGCGGTGGATAGACTTCACAGCGATGGGGATGAAGGTGCCAAGCGGGTCAGGGCCTAACAGTAGCGTGTCATTAAGTCGTATCAATCCACGTAATGTAGTACCTGAAACTACTGTGCCTACACCCTGCCAAGAAAAGATCAGTGTGAAGTCATGTGAAGAATCTAAAACTCTGATCAATAAAAAGACTTTTGGCATCAGTCTTTGTCGATAGTCTTGATTCTGCAGTTTTCCATCATATTGTCTTAATGGAATATTTCCCATGAAAGAGTGTAAACACAAATATTACACAACGCCCACAATCTTCATTTCATATTGAGAAAGCAACTCTCTGTGCAGTCTGTTTATGCCACGGTGTCAGCTGCTTTCTTATGCGTGTTGAAACTGTGCAGAAGCTCCTTGAGTTTATATTCTGCTCTGCTGTTAAAGGCAGTCACAGCCTGGTTGTGCAAATCAAAATCATGCGAGTGCAGTGTGACTGCGGCCACATTGCCATGTGTGGGTTCTTGACAGTGGGCGCATTCGTTCAATTCAGGGTTTCATTTTTTTTTTTTTATAGAAAACTGGATCTCACAATACTGTAAAAGCATTTGCATGACTGTTGACCTGCAGCAACTCAAACTTCTGCCAAAAGAAGAAGCGTGTAGCCGAGTGTGCGCTGTTTCTTACAGGTACTGAGTATGTGTCGTCTATCTGGAACTCTGCAGGTTCATCGTTGCTAAAAGTGGTCCGAGAGGAGAGGAGATTCAAAAACATCTTCAGCAGGTCCATGTTCTCCCCCGTCACATTTGAGATCTGGAAAATTGGGCACATCCTAGCGAGTAGGAGGGAATCAGAGAACAGAAACAGTGTAGAAATGAAAAAAAAAAAACCTCCTCCATTCTACAACGCTGTATTTACAACAACTTTAAGTAAGTGTTGCTGAACGGACTGGGAAAAACTTGAGCTCCTCTGGCTTCAGTTATGCTTTGCTAGCATTACTTCCCAAAGTGACAAAGTTAGAACAATCTACTAAAAGGAAAGATAACGATCAGATGAATATTTAAGAAGACTTGAATAAAGAAAAAAAAGAAGGAAAAAGTTGTGTTTAAGATTTTTTCTAACCCCAACACTGACTGATTGAATATATTTTCGTGCGGTGCCCTCCTGTCTTTCCATCTCCCAGTCACTGTCCTCACCTCTCAGAGCTGAAGTTGGAGGCTGTAACAATGACATCATCCTTGTTCTGGACCAGCACTGGGATTTTCCTGCAGCCCGGTGACTTTAATAACCTCTGTAATAATTTTAGCGTCTCTGAAGATAAACACAGACAAATCCACAGACACACAAGATGAGTCTTACCTAAAGCCAAAACAACTGTTACAAATTGTGGAAATACACAAAAAAAACTGAGGCTGAAAACAACAGAGATGTGTACTTTTAATTTCAATACGCAGATAGAGGAGATGTAAATAGTTCCCTTGAACAGCTCAGTTCTTTAAGATTTAATCAGATCTTTGTTAAGAGATCCGTGTTTTCTTCGTTGCTCTAATTTGCTTTATTTTCCTCTTCTGCTGGTTTGTTGTTATTGCAAACAACTTTTTTCCTTTTGTTTCACTTTAAGCCCCTTTTTGCAGTTTAGCTGGTTTAACTCACTCACATTGAATATTCTCTGGTAATTGCTGAGTTTTCAGAAAGACTACCTTTAAGATCATTAAAAGCTTAGTCCTGCATAGCCATGCCCATCACACTGCTATGTCAGCAGTGGAAAAGCTCTGGCCAATCATCAGCTCAGGTTTAAGAGAATGAAGTGCTCCGGGCTGTTTGTATTTCTTAAAACTAATCATATCTCAGACAACGATGACTGTAGATCTAAAAATGATGCCCCTACAAAACAGTGTTGGAGGATAAGTTCTTTAAGTGGAACGGATAGGTGAACATACAAGCTGTACAGTTCTGTGGATGGATGTGAGACTTATGGACCTGTGTTAATTGGGAATTCCAATAGAATGATGTCTCTTTACCTTGCAGGATGTTAGCTGGACACATGTCTATCTTGGTAACAACTACAAACACTGGTACATTTAGGGCCAGAGCCAGACCAAGATGCTCTTTGGTCATGCCGACTATACCAGCGTTGCTGCCAACCTAAGTGGAAATATGGGAAAGAAACAGGAACATAAGAAGCACAGACAACTGAAAATGACATAAATACGTAACTTTTCCTCTTCTTTCTCACCATAAGCATGCAGAAATCGGGCAGGTGTCCGGTCATGCCAAAGACAGTGGTCTTAAGATATTTCTCATGGCCCGCCAGGTCAATAAAGGTGATGACCTTAGAGGATTTCTCACAGATTTTGGTCCAGTCTAGGCCTCCACCATGACTGTCCGGCTTGTTAACCACCTACAGAAACAGGTACACAGATAAAAAACCAACACTTACAGAGTATTTGACAGAAAAGAAAAAAATAAAACTTCAAAGGTAGAAGAAGGAAAGAGAAATTTTTCAAAGTGCCCACACAAGCAAAAGTCACATTTCTATGATCTGGAAAAAAAAATTTCTATGAACATATTTGCTGCTGATGGATTACAAGCTTGTAAATTATACTGGAAGGACATTAGTTTGGCACCCTAACAGAAACCTCAGCTTCTTACTTTGGTGCATGCCATGCACCTTTTGAGTTGGCAGAAACGTACCTGCCCCTCCTGGTCAAAGCCCAGGATGTCATTGCCCACGCTGCTAGTCCTGCCACTCTCCATTTCATGTTTGTGTCTGAAGAGCTTCTGCCGAGCGAAACCTCTGCCATTGTCCAGCTCGCCGTGGGTCAGCACTCCAAGCAGGGTGCTCTTTCCAGCATCCACATTGCCCACAACCGCCACTCTAAAGGCAGCATATAAAAGATTTAGTTAAAAATTCTGGGTTTTTTTTTTTATTTACAGGAATTATAGATTTATATACAGTGTTTAGATGAGTGAAAGTGCTCTCTACCTGCGAATGCATCTCACATTTTTACTCTGATATTCTGCTCTACTGACAACTTTGTTCATTTTCTTGTGTTGAAGTAATTTGATTGTAACAATGCATAAATATTAATGAACCCATTATCGGATTTATTTTGGAGGAGGTTCATGCATAGTGACATCACTTCCTGTTATTTTTTAAAAAGATTTGGTCTGTGTTGAACATGGTGGTGCCTGCGGACCTAGTGTTAGCTACTAATGTGAGAGGTAATATATGGTTACAAGTTAATGTTTTACATCATTGGTTCCCAAACTTTTTCTGCAGGGCCCCGACGCTTCCAATGAAACGTACAAAGGTCACAGCTGTAAACATAAACACTTCATCATCCTTATATATGAAGTTCTCGATAATTCTCCAGACATACATTTTGAATTTTATCGTTGGATGTCCAGAAATAAAGTTATTACGAGTGCTATTCTAAAAATCTAAATTTGGTGTCATCTTGGTGAGAGAAGCTGATTTAGGATGGAAGCGACGCAGCTCTTGCACATGTGCAGATGTAAAATGACTTAATGAATCAGATATGTGGATTTACATGCACAAAGACATCAGGGTATTGGAGAGAAATCAACGCATGTTTATCCCAATTCTCATAATCTGATAATGGCAGTTATCTTATACAGGATAACAGATTTTGCTCTTTACATGACCACTTGAATTATCCAAAAACTCAAAAAATCAGGTTATGATAAGATTTGGGTGTGCATGTAAACGCGTTTATTGGCAATGTGAGAGACCTGCCACCCAAGATTTGAAAAAAAAAAAAAAAAACAGAAATGGGAGGTTTCATAAAGCCAGTGAGAACAGATAAAACAAACTTTTGGGATTGAAAATAGGATTTGGGGGGGGGGGCATGTAGCTCAACTGGTTGAGCGCAGTCACATGTACAGAGGCTTCAGCTTCTCGGTGCAGGCGGTCCAGGTTTGAGTCCTGGCTTGGGGCCCTTTGCTGCATGTCATTCCCTGCGCTCTCCGACCCCTTTTCATGTCCAGCTATTGTCATATAAAGGCCATTAGAGCCAAAAAAATATGCTTACTAAAACAATTATTTTATTTAAAGACCTTGTAAAAAAGTTTTTGGTATCTGCCATAGTTGTACTTTTGTCATACAATATGCTACACAAGAAGCTGTCCATTCATCCATTTTCTGTGTACCTGCGGCAAGCAGCTCAGGGTCATCCTTGCTTAGAGGGGACAGTACTAACAGCAGTGGTGACAAGAGAGGATAGATTGCCATTTCCTTTGATGTCAAAGGTAATTTAGCAAAATACCACAGTAATGTCTATAGACGGGTAAAGAACAGATTCGACTTCTGCTGTTGGACACAACTGAACTGTCTCTGCACAGAAAATCAGTCTTTAAAGCAAACCCATGTTATGTTTTAAGTTGTTTTGCTTGCTCAGGCCAAAGACACCCTCACTATCACTCTCACTTCCTGCTTTACATTAAATCAAGTAGGCAAACACTATATAACTTTCACATTTGCTGGAACGTCTCCTTATACTTTTTACCTGACTTCCAGGAAATCCTGCTCTCCCACACGTCGACGTATGAGGTAGTCCTGAATCCCTCCACCAGTGTCTGTCCGCTCCCTCAGCAGGATTAAATCAGCCTCAATCTGTTCACACAGGGACCGCACCGTGGCTACAGATGCCTCCATGTCCTTCTCATTCAGACCATAGTCACCTCCATCTACACAGGAAAGTGAGGAAAGGAACTGCAGTTACTCTGATGCAGGATAGAGAAATGGAACAATTAAGACATATTTTATGAATGTTTTGATTAAAAAAATGCAGTGAGCATATGCTTTGTGAAAAAGGGCCAATGTGAAGCTGACCTGATGGTGTATGTTGCTTTAGTGTTGATTGATAAAAACAGGTGTGCAACATGTGATGTGTCAGGGCAGTGACTAGAACCTATACTTCATAGAAATAAGAGTATAAGTTGGTGGTATGTGGAGAAAACACAGGAGTATGTGCACAGGCATGCATCCACACCTGTTGGTCAAGCAAATGCATGACCATAAAAATGCCCAAAATGCCCCGTTACCTTTGGAAAAAGCCAAAGGAAAAAAAAGAAGCTGGATTTTAGAATTTTTCACGTCGCAACATTAAGATCTACATATCCCGCAGTATAAAACTTAGCAGTATCTACAGTGTTGTGGCATCTTAAAGCAAAAAGACTGAAAATAAACATTGTACACCCAACCTACACTCAGTTACTGCATGGTTAAAGTAGTTATAAGTTCTCCCTTTTTCAGTGTAAGCGTTGACGTTTAATTATACTAGACCAATAATCAGAACCAGTCAGTCAGTTTTGCAGACTGGCCAGCTGCTTATCCAACCAGCCACGAACACAGACCTATGTATTACTTAACAAGTGGTAGTCCCTCTGCTTAGTACTGACAAATGACACCCTTTCACACATGCACTCTGACCTCCCTGGCATGCCACATGGGTCAAACATGTTGCTGTAACAGGCAAAAAAAAAAAAAAGTCTAAGTGTTGTTGCCAACAAAGGCCCTCGTGTTTCTGTGTGTAGCAGAGGGTAACAGAATGAAAACCAAAGCACAAACAAATGGGATTAGCTGCCTGGGAGGCACAGCTGACAGAAGTGACGACTCTGCTACTACACAGCTGCTACGCAGTTTGATTTTTCTTAGATGTACCAGGAAACCACCTTTTCCTTCAGAGTTTATGTGGAAATAAAATAATGTGTTCATGTGTGTATGTAAAAACAAATTTATGGTTAGTAAAACTGTACTAACTTATTTCTTTGAGTACTAACTCATTCCCTTGAGTATTCAGTCTTTGGTGCCATCTATGGCATCTGCTTGCTGCTCCAGCTGACTAATAAGACCAATTTTATGATCGTTTTCATTTTGTTGTTCACAGACATCTCAAGTCTTAAATCTTCTGTGACTTAATCATTTCACATGTCTTTCCTTCCTCAGTAAATGGATGAAACTACTGAAAAGTGTAATCCAACATCTTAGCCAACACCATTTTTAATAATATGCTGTTCTTTTGCTCATACATAGGCTCAAGTAAAAGGCTTCATCTTTAAGTTCCTTTGAAGGTATTCAGTCTTACCTGAACCCATCCCAACCACATAGATTGTCTCTCCGCATCCCTCATCTATCAGTTCCCTCAGATGCCGTAGTAATGAATCATATTGTTCCCCCGATGGACTCACAAGAACCAGCTGAAATAGGAAAAATAGGGAAAGAAACAACAATGAAAGACTCGAACAGTGCATACTAACAGTCACACGTTCGACAACCGAACAGCTTTTGAGTCTTCAACATTAAGGTTTTAAAATCAGACATTTTGGTATTTCAGATTCAGTGTGTTGACTAAGGCTCCATATCACACAACTATATGCCGTACAGTAATACACAATGTGTCTGTTGAATTAGTAACATTCAAAATCAAAAGTGAGGATTGAATGGAAAAATATTTTTCATGTTTTATCTCACTATCTTCTTTCTATTCATTAATATACACCTGTTTTTGCATTTCAGATCTCCAACGCAGGTGGTACAGGGGGAATTTTACGACAAATAATGACAAAAAAAAGTTGACTGTAATCATCTCCATTTTGTCAAAGGATGAGTAAAAGCAAAGAAATATGTTAAACAATGTTACTCAAACAGAGATTTAAAGGGATTTGCATATTCATACCTCTAAAATGCATTTCATGAAGCAATTTTAAAAAGCCTGAAGGAATTTTAATGCTGACGACAAGGGTGAAAGCTGGTGGGATGTCTGTGATCTCCAATCTTTCAGATGGCACTGCATCGAAATTGTCATTCATCAATAGCTGATATGATCGCATGAACAAGAGCTTACTGTGGGAAACTTTTGCTAAGCACTATAATATACACTATAATATAGAAACACATTAACAAATCCCATTTAGAAGTTAATTGGTAAAAGAGGATTTTTATGTTTGTTCAGAGGCAGTCTCTACTTCTCTGGGTTCAGAGGCATTCTGGATCTTTTTTTTTTATTGCAGTCCAGACCAAAGATAAAACCTTGTTTGCAATAAGTCAAAAATCTAAGCTGTATGACAACAATAGTACATATCAATGCTGTTTGTATTTGTAATATACAGTTATGTGGAAACATTTGGCAGCATAAGTGGAGGTCAGTACATGAAATTTTAGGACAGCATATGCTGCCTTCAAGAAATCTTTCCATGGGACATCCGTGCATTGTGATACAAGACAATGCAAAACCACATTTTCATTACAAAGGAATGTGTGTAGAAGAAAACGAAAGTAGAGGTACTGGACTGATCTGCCTGTAGGTCTGATCTGTCAGAGAATGTTTGGAAACATTTTAAAACAAATCTTACACACCTTTAAAAGGTGTTTGCAGGATGTGTGTGTGGGCGGCGGCGGGGGGGGGGGGGGGGGGGGGGGGGACGGGACTAACTGGAATACTACTGCTTTATATAACATATTGAGAGTTGTGTGAAGGACTAGTAACATTTCATAAGTGGTAAAAGCTTTAGCTTTACAACTGTGTTTCAGTGCAAAAGTAAATTGCTATTAATAAAATGTAATAATACAGGGAGGCAAAACCCATCTTGAGTCCCTGGTATTTTGCATCGACGGTGCAACATGCATTGCTCTAACCATGCATGCAACATTTTTTTTTTCTTTATTTTTTACATTACTGCTTGGCAATCGGTAAACAAGTCAAATAATAACTATGCTCCGCTGCATAATGTCTTAAAACCAGCTGCAATTTACTGTTAGGCCCACCTTGCTACTCAAGTCTAGATGATCCGCGGACTCTCCGTTCGTACCCTCGCTGTCTCCAAAGACCTCTCCATCGGAGGGATCCTCAGCACATCCCCGGTCTGGTGCAAACATACAGGCTGGCACTATGGACTCAGCTGTTGATATGGAACTCGGGCACACCGCTGGGTCTGTCGCCGTTAACGACGCCATCTCTAAAATGAAAAATAACACAAAAGCAAAAAATAAAAGTAAACAACCTAGCACACCCAGTGCTTTGCTCTACTGGATAACCAATAGCCTTTATCAAAACGGAAAGTTAGGTTGATTATCGGAGTAAGCTAGCTAATGTTAGCCAACAATCGAAGTTGGGTGTATAAAACAGAGGAAAATAACATTTTAATTGATCACTATAGTTGCAAACGTCGTCTAAATGTTAAGAATATTGTACTTCGGACTGATATACAAGGCAGAATCGTTTTATTTGCGCTTTTATAAATTAAAAAATATACCTAAAGTTGGTAGCTAGCCGTCAAGCTAACTTAGTTGTTTATTCTGGCTGACTTCGATTTCCAGGCTCGCAATATGGACTTCAGAAACGCCCATTATAAAATAGACGGCGGGGATTGGCTACACCAGAGACGTTAATCCACGAAGAGCATTTGCTGCATTTAGTGTAATTGGGGAAAATTCTAACCTTTCGTCCTCCTGCCGGGGAATGAGTCTTTCTAACCGGCTAACGTGTTCAAGGTTTTTCATTTCTGACTTCCAAAGTTTACCTGAAGTTAGCTTTAGCCGAGCCGACCATAACACTGTAAATCCAGAAGCTGTAAGTGCTCTGACTCTGTAATGTAACTATTTGGGTGCCTTTTTTAGCGAAACTATTTTTCAAGTAGTGGCCTGCATCTCGAACAACAGTTTTTGTACGGAAAGCACCAAACTAACCGCAGAGATCAATTTTCTCTCTGTAATAAATAAAAAAATTTGAAGGTGAGAATTTTCTTTTTTTCCTCCCCAGTTATGAAAAAACACGACATGCAGTGAATGTAGCATTGGATGAAGCCACGCCCACTCCAAACGATGCATTTTAGAAAGGCTCACTTGAAGTCCATGACACGTTGGCAGTGAATGTATTTTTAATGATAACCAGTGATTAGAAATGTCACTTGGTCTGTAAAACATCAAATCATCAAATGAATAAACAAACTAGTTTTCCCTGCAAAAGGAAGGACTCTCAAAAGTTATTAAGAGCTTGTTATAAATTTGCACTGTAATTTAACTACACATAGCCTTTCGCATTGACAAAGATATTAAAATTTTATGCTTCCACCACATTCTCATTGAGACATTGTGTTTTTAATGTCTGTCTGATATCACAGTACAATTACTTTTGGATATATGCCGTGTTATCATGCCGTAGGAGAAAATAAGACAGACTTTAATAAGCAAAAGTTATTTTTCTCTAGATCCATTCGTCACCAGCAAATGTTAAATATTCCCTAGCAAATTGCTTCTGATTCATTTAGATGAATAAAAGTATATTACAGCATGTATTTATTTGCCATGAACAGGATTTGTTCTTTAATTCATGTTATAAAATTGTATTTATGTGAATAATATCTCTTTGCAAAACATGAATATGATTATCAATATCATGTCAAATGAATTAGACCAGTAACAAAGTGGTTTTACTGCAGGGCAGAACAATCCATTTTATCCCTGGTATGCTTCCTGTCCTCAACGTCCCCCAGACTATATAAAGCACTCACCTGGCTGCAGAAGTTCTTCACTCAGGTACAACCCACTGAAGACAGTCAAGATGGTAAGGTGTTTCATTCATCTGGTATTTCTTTATTTTCAGGAAAATATGTGCACTTAGGTTGTTTTTTTTAAGTAATTGTATAATACTAAAGATAGTCGATTGAACTAATTTGCTTAATATTTTGGATTGAAACTTCAAACATTTAATGCATCACTTGAAAATGCTAGATACACAGTTTTTATATAGATACAGCATTTTTTTGCCAAACAGAAATGGAAAATTGGAACTGTGAATAAACCACATAACCATAATTAAAAAGATTGTAAATAAATATGCTGAAAATGGAAAGTCTTTCCGAGATTCAAGTGGAGCTCTTTGGAGACTCAGAAACACAGATTCACCAGATTTTGTAAAGTGCTGATGATTTCCTTTCATTCTGGAAAAGTAACTTGGTTTTATTAACACATTAGGGGGGGAGGATGATAATCATATGTATTTTTTTGAACCCACATGTTTATTGTTTTGTACACCTCTGAGGATTTGTCAATAATTACTTGACTGAGAACCTTTGATTTTTCTCATCTCTCTTATGATGTCATTTGTTAAAGGTTTTTAGACAAAAATAATGTATGTAAAGTATGAGCAGGCATGAGCAGTTGTTCCTAGTCAGCAAATTGATTGCTTTGTAATTAACTTTGTCAGCACACAATAAAAAAAGTTTAGATTACTACCATAATGCAAAAATGTTAAGCTTTAACTTAGGCAGCAGTCTGGGGCTTGAGGACAGGAAATGTTCTGAAGCTCTTATTTTCTTTGAATAGCTCAGATCAATAATGTATAATATTTTAAGGCACCTTGTCTGTGAAGTCAGTAATAAAACAGTACTAATCTAACACTGACTGGTACAGACTGAGGTAACCATGGGTGTGTTATAGATATAAGGGGAAGGATGATAAAGGTTATGTTCGACTATCAGGTGACGCCGAGCACATAGATAAGAAGGACATCTGTGAATGGGATTTATTGGTTTATTAAGTTAACCGATTCACAGAATTTGAAGGACATTCTTGGTATCCCAGGGTGATTTCATGAAGTGCAAATATTCTAAATCAATCACTGGTGTTTTATTGCTGTTTTCTTTCTCTTTTTTTGGGTTCTGTTTTTTTTATAACCCTTTCTGTACTTCTGTATATAAAGCCTGTATTACAACATTTTGTATAGAAGTAAGGCAATGGTCCCTGTATAGTCTTCACACATCCATGGTAGTAGAAAGTTCCAGTGTGAGTGTCTTTTTATTGTTTTACCACCTCTATATGACGATCACATGTCAGTGAGTATATAAGAGTACCTTCCTGTTTCAGTCATTTTACAACCATCATTGTTTTATCCTGGTTGATCATCAACAGCTAAGATAAGAGCAGCGCTTATCTTCACTCCTTTCATTACAGAGTCTGTATTCACATGTGGCTCACAAATAGTCCCACTGATACCTTCCAAAATTAATCATTATCTGACAGAAATTCATATCTGTGTACCTTATCTCTGAAAACATAGTTTGCCTTTTCATGTTAGGAGACAAAAATGAGCTGTCACTTTCAGGCCTGTATCTCACCAAACTTTACTCTCTCTTCCCTAAGAGAGAACGGACACCACCTCTGGAAACTTTGAAAACAACTTATCAATAATTCCCCATGTCTTTCTGTCATGTTCCTTCACAGAAACTTCATGACTTGGCATTCAAGGAGGGGCAGGAGTTGAAGATCCGCGTCAAGCTCAACGATGACTGCAATGCGTAAGTCCGCCTCAATCTAAAGATGAAGTCACATGCTGTTAAACTGGTTAATGTTTCATCCATCTCTTCTTTTTTCTTTCCTCCCACCTCTCTTCCTGCCCCTGCTGCAGCTTTACCATCAACATTGGCCATGATTCTAACAACATCGCGTTGCACTTCAACCCTCGCTTTGACTACTTAGGGGACAGCAACACCATCGTCTGCAACTCCTTGTCCGGGGGAACCTGGGGTGACGAGATACGTCAGGGAGACTTTCCCTTCTCACGTGGGGAGGAATGCAAGGTGTGGTATAACACAGGGGTATCAGTCAAGCATATGCAATGTCTAATTTTTAGTCATCAGTACTCATTTAAATACAAGATTCCCTCTGCAAACAATATTGTACATCATGTACTTTTTCAGTGAGAGAGCACAAACTCGACTGCAACAAAGAACCACAAGACAGCAGCAAATGCTAGTTCTATAGTGCAAAAAACAGAACAGTCCTCATATCAATGAAATGAATGAGAGGCAAGTTTCTCCATTAAGTAAATTAAAGCTGAAGCATTCATATGACTTTAATATATCAACATCCCAGAAAACAGATAATGATAACTATGACAACAAAATGTTTTTGCAGATTCTCTACCATCCATTTCATTGTCATTTGATTATATCAAATAGAAAACAAATGGACTTCTTTTGGTTCTTGAAGACACATCCCCTCTTGTAGAAGGTTTAAAAGGCCCAGACACAGCAAAAAAGACTTTCATTAAGTTCAACTCTCATTTTTGAAAAGTTATCTGATATGGTAACAGCTAAAACTGCTAAACATCTGATGCATGGGCCAAAAACGTATGCTGCATTTAATTGTTTTATCCTTGTTTTGCCCATAAAGCCTCAGAAATGTTTTTTTCTTCTTTTTTTTTTTACATGGTGACAGTTCATTCACAGCTCCGCTTACTATAGTTGTAAGAATATTTGCAGGACACCCATGGCAATATATTTACTGCAGCCATTTTGGATCATTTCACAATATCTTTCCCTATATGGACATATTTAGTGAGCTTGGAATCCAAGGCTGGAGCACTGCAAGGTCAATAGATAACCATGGATATGGGACCATAAAACTTAATTGCTCCTGAGAAAGATAAAGTCCCAGCCTGATGTCGCTGGAAGATTTGTTTGAGTAAAAGCAAGAAAAGAATTCTAAAATAAACTGTCTCTCCCTTCTTCTTGTTTTGTGTCTTTCAGTTTTACATCAACTTCAACAACGAGCAGTTTTACATCAAACTTCCTGATGGAAGGATGATGAACTTCCCCAACCGTCTGGGAGAGTTTAGGTACGATTACTTTAACGTCTGCGGTGATGTAGAGTTCAGAGGAGTCAAGATGGCCTAATCTGCAGCCTCGACCTGAAACCTGTCCACTTTGTGCTTGTTGCTGAGAAGGTCTGTTTTACATTACTGAGCCGAGGCCTGATAGTTCATCTTTTGTCATAGTGAAAAATATAACTAGAAATGTAAACTGACTAATGTTGTAATGAGAATAAACGGCCTGAAGATGGAGCCACACCTCTTACCTCACTGTGCAAGTTTCATGAATGCTGTTTTCTGTCTTTTTGTCTCAAAGGGACTGTGACTTGACAAGATATCACATTAAGTGAAATTCAAGTCAGTTCTAAACCTGGGAATACACATTGGCCACATTATAAAAGCCAGAATAGAGGGCTTAAATGTAGAACTCAGCTGTTTATTGAGCATTAAGGCTTGCTATGAGAGCGTGGTCAAAATGTAGGAGAGAGCAGACAGCTGAGGGTAAAAGTGGTCGATGTGAAAAGGCATACAATATTCAGCACAAGTGAGATGAAGCAGTCTTTTCGAGACAATTTGCAGGAGGACTCAAAAGACTCATGTACCGAGACTGAGGAATGTAGCACAACGCAACCACATTCTCTGCAAGGAGAGGAAATATTCTTTATGAGTTTGTGTATACGTGCGTGTGTGCGTTGTTAGTCGAGAAAAACCGTGTCAGTCCTTTCCTTTAAACTTCATTGTCCACAAATTCATTTTTTCAGAGCAAGTGATCTCTGATGACTTGATTAAACATTTTTTAAAAAACATATCTGAAGAACTTTATCTATTCAGGCTCAAACTTCTCTCTTAGTTGACCTGAAAAATGATCAGAAACAGATCTCATTGACATGAATGTCAGAAGAATACAAATTAAACACTGTGTTGTTTGTGTTGCTTTCCATCCATATTCAGAGAAGCTTCAGTCAGACTTTAATGTTAACAAATATCCATTTGTTGATTGATTTGATTCCCCTCACTCCTTAAACTGTGGTCCCACATTATGTTTCACGAAGATGACATTCATCATGTACAAAATGACTACAAAATAAACACAATGCAGGAATTTAAAGGAATCAACTACACACAGGAACTCATCAGAAATATGTGGATATTCTTTATATTCCAAGTTAAACCAGATTCAGATTTCTTCATTTAACTTTACACTATCTTAACCTTCAGGTCCTCTGACTAAGAGAATGCAATGCACAAATGAGACACAGAAAGATTTCAGTTCAGAATTAAAAAGATTTCCAGAATTTCCTCAGTGTTTGAATAAAAAACAGCTTTGAACATTTCTGTTGCAATGACAACTACAATGAGAACTATGATGTCAAACTCAGGCCCTGTCCCTCTGCACTTGAAGTTTAGTCTGTTGAGTCAAGTTCTTAACGTCATGTGAGAAGTTGAACCTCCAAACCACAGACTCTGGAAAAAGCTCCCCCTATCAAAATATGAGGATACCTTAAACCCCGATACTTTCTCATAACCACCAGGAGGGAAACTCCAGCAGTTGGGAAAAAAAAATATGACATGGAAATTTCAGATTTTTCCATCATTAAAGGAAAAAAAAAAAAATCAGTAACAGAAACTATTCCATTGACCTAATCTGTGATGTGTTGTCTTATTTGTCATTCACCCCTTGTTTCTGATGAAAAGGTGCAACTTGTGGATGACCTACCCGCAAAAAATCTTTTATACAGTTTTGCAACAGAGACACTAAAATGGAGTTTGTTAGTCTGGCTTTTTGGTTCAACTTACTATCTTGGATTTGTTGAACAAACTTTTTTTTTTTCAAATTCAATCACATTTTCAAAGCATACAAAAAAAGGTTAAATAATGATATCAACTTAATAATGTGGGTCAGTTAAACTTTTTCCATTGAGTCACAAAGGATTTAAGCTTACCAAACCGTTTTTGGCATTGAAGAGACAAAATATCTACTCTGAAGGTGATGAGTCAGACTTTTTACAGCTCAGCTGTCCATGTTTATCCCCTAAAGGTCCTGCATTGGAGTTGTCACAACTGAACCAGGATCCACCCTGCTTGACCCTGTAGATTGACCTTTCTGGGCTAAGTAATCTTTATAATTCCGTGTCAGCAGAGTGTACAGGAATGGATTGATGCAACTGTTCCCATAAGTCAGACATGTGACAAAAAAATTGACATAATTATGAGCAGCCGGAGACAAAGTTTTGAGGGAGTCTGGAGAGAACAGTTTGGCAAGCTGCCATCCCCAAAACGGTAAGAAACAAGCCCAATAAGCAACTACAATGCTCAAGATCATTGATACAACTTTTTGTTTGAGTCCTCTCCTCCGAGCTGAGCGGCTGCTGCCTCCCAAACTAGCCTGTACAGTCCAGTAGCGCCTGGCTAGTCCAGCATACAATCCAACGATTATCAATCCAGGGATTAAAACGCTTGTGAAAAACAGGACTGTGATATAGGCCTTGAAGGCCTCAGGCGTCCATGTAGGGAAGCAGATTCTCTTAACCAACCCAGCTGCAGTGGGTTTGCCTTCCCTGAGCCGGATCATTACCATCATGGGAAGTGTCAGAACGAAAGCCAACACCCAAATAATCGCAGCTGCAAGCCGTCTGTTGCGGGACGAGGATCTGTGTGCACTGAAGGGCTTGGCCACAGCACGGTAACGTTCCATGCTCATGGCAACCAAAATGAAGACGCTGGCGTGCATGGTGAGAAGGTCAAGACTCAGCAGGATGCGACAGCCAGCCTCACCGAACAGCCAGTCGTGGGCAAAGTAGGTGCAGACAACAAAAGGGATAGTGGAAAGGTACAGCAGATCAGCCAGGGCCAGGTTAATGATGTAGACGTACATAGAACCTGTCCGGCACAAAGCGGCTGAGCGTGTGATGATGAGTGTGTACGTGTTGCCTGCCACTCCCATGGCGCACATGACCATCAATGTTACACCGAGCAGGGAAGTCACCCACAGACCTCCACTGCTTCCAGCACCACTACCAGCTCCTTGGGACGGTCCATCTTCAGCCCCTGGGCTCAGTCCAAGTCCCAGCTGGGGAGTGATGGTAGCATTAGGGGTGCAGTTCATTGCAGGTTTACAGATCAAAGATCAGAGGTCAGACTCTGACCCTGTGGAGCCGGTTTACGCACTTCACACTCTTTGACAGCTGGCTCCCAAAAATGAAAAAGGTTTCAAGTCCGTATAAACATTTCACAGGGTGAAGTGAAGTGGTAGCGGAATGTAAAGAGAGTCAAATAAGCATTTCTGAGGATGCTCCAAAACAATTTAAGTGGAAAGCAAAAACATAAGGAAAGTTAATTTGATTTGTTAGAGTCTAGTTTAACTTAATACATGAGACAATAAGTGTGGGGAACAGCAGCTGCATCAAGTTATACAGCAGATATAAGTAGAATACTCACATAACTAGTAGCATCAATCCCAAAGTATCTGCAGTTTGCAGAGTGCTTTTCCACATAAAGTGCTTTCCAAATGCATGATCTCACAATTGTCTCCCTAAAGAAAAAGAAAGACAGCTAGGACTCAATCCATCAACACACCTCGACATAAGAGCTGTTCTCAGTTACATACAGAAATCTCTCTGCCGGTCTCTAAGCTTAGGTGGAACTGACACGAGTCACTGGGGAGCAGTAGGGAGGTGATGTGCCTTCCACATGGACAAACTGTGCTTGAAGTCTCTGATAGAAATCTCCAGCAGTGCCAAGAAGTGCTTGAGGGGACTTCGGTTGTAGACATCTCTGAAAACAGTCTCCTCAGCAAGGGGGAGAGAAAAAAAATCCTCTTCTTTTCTGTTCAGCTCAGTGTTTTGAGTAAATCTTAAACATTTAAACAGACTTGTGTGAAGCAGCTGTAACGCATCCAGTCAACGTGGAACTTGTCGTTGTTCCTTTTAGATTTCTGTCCTAATGCTATTCCAAGCATCAAGGCCCAGATCCTTTGTTTTTATATCATCCATGATCCCCTCCTGAAGATCCTCTTTACCTCTGTGGCATCACTTGTTGGCAGATGAACCCCTAAGTTTCTCCTTGAATCTTGAATCCAGTTTTGATGGAGCTCTGCTGTCTTTGAAGTTGTCTTGGTTGCAGTCCTCTCCTCCCTTCTCACATCTGTCCTCCCTCTTTCTCACCAAGGTGAAAAACTGGCATGGGCCTATAGATTTATGTGGTATTCCTCTCTGGCCTCAACCGGCTGTCTCTGAGCACCAAGGTGTAGTTTTAGACACCGAGAAACTGCTGGCAGGGGCAGCAAGCAGTCTGCAACTACACAAACACATGTTCGGTAACCAAAAACATAACACATGCACTTCGGCAATGTGGGGTCGATGTTAAAAAGTAGCACAGGTACTAACATGTTTTTGAATATTAAAACCCCATCATTTTTAGCATCTATTCTGACCTATTTATAGGTTTTGCTTAAAAGAACTTATTTACAGTTATTTGAACAGCATGATTATAACAACTGTTTTAAAAATGTTATATATTAAACAAATATTTCAAGCGAGTCAACACACCCCCTGTACACAAAACCCTTGACAACATTTAGAGAAATATTCATCAAGCCTTTATTAATGGTTATCAGTAATTTCATATTCTAAGTCGCACATGCTCAAAATATAATGAAAAAGAAAACATGAACACAAAATGTTCTTGGCAAACCAGTGGCGTCGGACTTGGGGGGAGGGTAAATGGTAGTGTTTACCCAGTGGCCCAAAGCAGGGCAGGGTCCCTTGAAAACCATGGAATCTTTTTGTGGGTTTCATTTTTGACTTTCAAATTAATTTAATGTCATAATGAAAGCCGATCTGCTGAATGAAGGGTTGAAATACTGAATTTTGCATTAACAATAATTATAGGTGATCTTTGAGGGTCCTATCACCCCGCTAGAATTGTGCAAAATGGTTTAGTTCACACATGCACTGGTCGGTTCGACTGTGTTACACACAGTTCAGCCAGTCAGCAAGAGGAAGAAGTCATTTATTTCCCTAAGAAAGTGAAGTCTGGGTATCAAAATAGAGAACGAAAAAAACAGATGGAGAGAAAGAAAGTGAGGAGCAGCAGCTTCCTCATCATCCCTTCGAGAAGAAGTGAGTAGCACCTGAGCTAACGCACAGTTTGAGCAGATATCAGCAGCATGTTAGGATTCATTTAGGGACAAGGCAGATTAATCAGTTATTACCACAAATCATTTGACTTCTCCGGACCTCGCTAGAAAAACAGTTCCACTTTGTATCGATATTTTAAGTCCTTTCCAAGCAACCAATTGTGACATTTTTGGTATCAATGGATTCCTTGTCATTTTAAGGAATCGTGAAGATGTCATGGTCAAGTTATCTGGAAAACTGAATACACCACACCCACTCAAACTGTAATGTTAAACGATCTACCATCATTTTAAATTAATCAAATAATACAGAGAAGAATATTCCAACTTTAAGACCATAATGAATGATGAAAACATAGTCTTATTATTATAACTTCTACTGTTGGTATATTTGAGTTCCATTTACTGCCTTATAGTTGTTACGGGATTACTTAATTAATTAAATTAACTAGAAAAAAAGGGATTGCCATCTATCCGTAAGGGATCCAGCCTGCATGTTATGAGCAACAGAGTAGAATAAGTTCACAGTGAGACAGAAGGTGTACGAAAAGTTATACGAAACTGGACTTGTGTGTTTGTATGTGTAACCTAGCAAATGGTTTATAGCGTAGCAATCATATACAGTATATTGCATCTTCCAGAGTCAGTGTAACTTTGTAATATATCCATGTTAGCAAAGCTTAACATCATAACCCACATGGTCCTCAGTTTCAGACAGCAGCAGGTTCACCATCTCCAGATAACTGAGGATATGAGACAAGCTGAGTTCATGTAGATAGTGAAGTAATTCAGTTTACAATCAATCATCTGTAGCTGATTCCAAGTAGAATTTTATTAACATCTATACCAAGTAGCTTTTACTCTATTGTATGTTATATTAGAAGCAGGTTAAGATCTAGCATCTATTCTGCTTATATGGGGCCTGTCCTCCTTGTAGCAGAGATAGAAGTTGTAAGTGAAGAGAGGAGAAGTGAAGGTTGCTCTGAAGGTAGTGAGGAGATTGAAGAAAAATATGTGTGAGAACTATTGATCAAGTTGATGTAGAACTGTGTGCTACATCCATGTGGCTAAATAAAAGGAAGTTACAAAAAAACAACAAAATATTTTTTTTTTAAATGCATCTGTTACTTGCTGATTGATATTGATTAATCAGGTAGAAAAAATGAATTAGTGTTAAA
Source organism: Leptatherina wallacei (assembly GCA_028567055.1). NCBI lineage: Eukaryota > Metazoa > Chordata > Actinopteri > Atheriniformes > Atherinidae > Leptatherina > Leptatherina wallacei. The sequence goes on along the minus strand of JAOXYM010000004.1, from coordinate 22,019,015 downwards.
AATGACTGAATTCAACAAAGGCTTCTGCCACATGGAGGTGCTGTTACACCATACACTGACCTGTAGTTTAAAGCTTTTAAAATGGGCTTTATAGTATTATAAGGACTTGGTTGTCTTTGATGGAATAACTAATAATACATACATTAAAGTTTTCAAATGAGATAACATACAAAACATTAATATCAACTTGACACAAACTATACTCTTGTATATATTTAGATATTACTTTGCTTGATGGATATATTATTATATCTTTACAGCTGAATCCAAGATGTCAGTTGTTATAAATGTTAGACAAAGTGAATTATATGGCTTTTATTTGAAATAATTACCCTCGATTTTCTTTCATTTGGTCGAGATGTTCTGTAGCTTCTTGAAAATATGACATTTTCAAAACAGACATGCTGTTATGTTGTTGTAGAAAAGCACATCTGTATTTCTGGTTCTCAATTAACTACTACAATGTTTCAGTAAGGCTGCACCCTGAAACCAATGCAGGTACATTCAATTCAATTATCAGAACATAGTCATTTGAACCAGTGAATCTCACAAAATCTCACATCAAATTGTCTTCCATAAACTTGCATATGTGACACCTGCATCTTATTACCAGAAGTGATCACCACATAACATCAAGAGGAATATGAGAGGAACATGTTACTTTCCACCTTAAAAGAGGATCCAGTTTTAAAAGAAAATTATGTGTATACCATCAGTCCATGAAGGTTTTTAAAAGCTGTGGAGTGTTCATTCATAAAAAGGACCCTGGAATATGATTATGAGAAATACAAATCATAACTAAGGGGAGCAAAGAGTGCCAATCAGGCATCTAGAAAACAAACTTTAAAAGGAAACAGAAATCTGGTCATAACTCATTGATCAGCATTTTGATGGAACAAAGATCTCCTCACAATACAACACTAATTGGAAACTATAACTGTGATGTTTAAGTGTTACTGGTCCTCTTTATATACTTATCAATAACAATTCAGTCCTATTGTTTAATTGCTGAATTTTATGACCATCTTTTTTGGGTTTAAGCCATGAGCTACAGTGTGACTACAGCTGTGATGAAGGTGAGATTCCAAGTCCCGTGTTAGATCGATGATGGCTGAGAGGTGAGGAAAAGGTCCCAAAGATTTCTCATCCATCAATGCCTGTGCTTGAACAAGGCTTCCACTAGAGCAAAAATGAAAGTTTGAAAGTCCAAAGTTAGATTTTTTCCCCCACCAACTGTGTATATAAATAATATACATGATTAAATCAAATACAATCAGTTTGGGTATTTTGATGTGGTTTAGGTTTGTCTTCCTATAGATGCTCCTGATGATTCTCTGCTTTGTTTCCTTATAGAGGCTATAGGATGTTTTCTAGCTTGGCTGATTTTTCTTACAGCACCAAAATAACTGGTATATCTGCTAACATGATACAGGAAAAACATTCCCTCAAAATGAGCACGTTAGCCTCATTATTGGTGCACTCCAGCCATCACTATTTAACTGCCTCTCTACTTTACCATGATCACTAAAGATGTTGACTTTTAATATGCCATAATTCGGACAAGTGGAAATGTGACAAGTATCCCTCTTTCCATTTCTTTCGGACTTTCTGAATTATCCTAGTGATTTTCAGGTGCATACCCGGGGCTATTTGAGGAACTTATTCTGGTTTCCTGAATATTAGCCAGAAAATGCACAAGAAATAAAGTAGTTGAAGAAATTTCCAGTAAAGTATATTTCTGAGTATTAATTATGAGAGGAGTGGTCAATAAATGGAATGACAATTTCAGACATAACGTCACAAATCTTGCTGGATAGCTTTCAAAAATACCAGTAATAAAAAATGTAATGCATGTTAGCAAATGAATAAAAAAGAAGAACTGTTATTCTATTACCCAACATAACCTACACAGAGATGAAGTAAGCCACAGCTGCTCCACTGGAGATGCTGGATGGCAGGCAAAATATGGTTTGGTGTGCATGAGAAAGTGTGTAGCTGCAGTTGGGGGAAAGTTCTAACAGTTTTCTGAATGTTAAGTAATCACAGGCTATAAGTAACCACTAATAACTAATTAAATGACCATTTTAAAGCTCTGAACTCTTACTTGTGTATTCCTGAGGAGACATCTGAGTGCTCAATACATCCTGAAATTGTTTCACCCAGTCCTGCTGGTCACCCTCTGTCTCACAAGTAAACAGGAAGCAGCGTTCAGGTGTTTCTATTGTGATACCGTATTGCCAAGCACCGTTGCAGTGGGTGCCAGCAGGCAAGCCAGGAGAGACGTTGTAACCATGGTCCCTGTTCCCCAAGAAAACTTCCCCTCTGGCAAAGGCATCCTTCAAAGAGAGAGCACAAAATAATGAGGGATTAGCTGTAAAAAGCAGACCTTTCATGGTCTTTTTTGCGGTGGGACTATTGTCTCAGATCTCTAATTGGTATTGACAGAACTGATCAACAGCAGAAAATTAGACACAAAAGGGTTAAAAGAAACAGGAAACAAGGGCTATTTATGGGGGAAAAATGTACTTTATAATGAGTAATGATGATTTGGAATCAATCATTTTCTTAAAACCTATTTGAAAATGTTCATTGCTAATTGTGCTCTGAGTATGTGCCAAACAGGGCGGGTTCAGTGAGAGACTTTCCTGGCAAGACAGAAAGATACAGGAGATCATTCCTTCCAGTAGCCATCGTCCTCCAGGACAAGGCAATATCTTCAAACCAATGATAGTTTTTTGTTAAAAAACAAAAAACCTATTACAACATTGAAATTTCCATCTGGGATTCAAAAAACGATGTTTTTATTTAATTTAATTTTCCATCCAATAAAATATTTTAAACAACTTCAAGAACAACAACTTTCTGACATTTTTGCCTTTCCTTGCCACACTTGCAGAGTGGCCAAATTATTAAATGGATAACTACAGAAAATGTAGGAGTATTACAAAAGGCCTCAAAATAACCACAACCCTTTAACTGTTTTTCAGGTCAGGAGGAAATGTAAACGTTTTTTTCCAGTGCTTTTATAATGTTTGAAACAGACAAGTTTTATTCAACTTTGACAATAAACTTAAAATTTGCCAACCCCAACTTTGCTTTGCATCCACCTATTAACTCGCTAAACATGGAAATAGTAAAACAAGCATTTAGGATAGGTATGAGTTTGTGTTTACAGGGTAGCCTACATCATGGAAATTTCTGTCAAGTCTCTAATTGTCCTTAATTATCATAGTCTTAAACCTCACGTCACTATAATGAACATATTAAAAAAGACAATGAGCCACTGTGTTAGCAATGAAAGTTATTAAGCGATCAAATTACACTGCTCAGAGCAGCTTCCTCCACATATTCCCATCAATACTCAGCTTCACAAGACTTCCTCTTTCTTTCATCTTCTTGTTTGTCTTGTCTGTCTGAGTCTCAGAGGGCAAGTCAGACTTTTCAGTCACTTAACACTGATAATTATTACATCTCTCCATTGAACTATTACATCAGCAACAATGCTGCTTTGGTTTTCTGATGTGTATTTAGTCCGGGCTTGAGTAATCTCAGCTGCTTCTTCTTAAAGCTTTTGGGAAAAGTCTCTCCAAACATACTCCCTCAAATCTCTCAGTCTCAGAATATTATTAACATCTATTACACTCATCATGAAAGCAGATGAATAAGAAGAGAAGGTCAGTGTTGCTAACTGCAGCATATTTCCTACGAAGACATTCGCAAGAAGAAATATTATCTCACAACTCAGTCATGACTTCATACTCCCAATCTTGTTTTTCTTATCTAATTTACTTAATGGGGAAAAAAACTAAATATACTACTGAGTCATATCTGTATGTCCCACTCTGTAGTTTGTAGTCAAGAAATTGGCCTGACCTACAAAACATGAAAAATAAAAATAATTCTGATGTGTGTAGATGTTTGTGTGTTACCATACCAGAGGATCTTTGAAGTACATGAGTCGTCTGTGATCCAGAGTGAACCAGCGTTTCTTGAAACCTTCTGTTTGCTACGTAGATAAACAGGGACATCCAGACATGGAATGAGTGAGACTGAGACAAAGCAGCTTTGTGTGAATCCTATCCTGCTCTTGAATTCCCCTAATTATTCATGTATCTATTGGTTGCTTCAGCTGGGCTTAAACATGTCTTTAAATATTTTCTAACTAACAGTCAACACACCATGATGAAAATAAAGATCACATCTGAGAACAGGCAATCATTTTTTTTTGTTTTCAGCTAATTTGATGTTATCAGTCAAGTGTAACTAATCATGTTAGTTCCATTTTTTTAGAGATAAAAACCAGGAAAATACATGTCACCATGTTCGTTTTCAGACTCTCAAGGGTCAGATCCATAGGTCTGAAATATGATGCCAGTAAAACTTATAACCACTAGATACAAAACACTTCTGGCTCGAGTGGACTCCCATGCAAAAAATAATTAGCTCCTTCACATCCGATCTACACTATATGCCCCGTGGCTCCCTTTGAAATAAGACCATGATTAAATAATCATCAAACCGCAAAGAGGGGTATTTTTGTCCAAATGATCTGGACTCTGTATCTTGCATTTTGACCATAAGCATGCATTAAACCTGATTTCAACCTTTCAAAAAAGATATGAAATAAGTTTTCTATGTTATATTTGAACAGTTCTTCAAATTCTTAACGCTGACACATGGGTTTCCTCTTTGCAGCTTCATCTAAATGTGTCATGCACAATTTCACAGCACTGATATTTAATTTGGAACCTTGTCACAGCTGAATGTTGATGTCAATGCTGCATTTCCAAATCGGCTTTATAAGCAGCTGTAAGAAAAATAGTGAAGCACAGCACCTTTGGAGAGTTTATTGGCATGCACACACAGCTTGAGCTCTTTCAGAGCTGAGCTTCAAGTAACAAGGACACTCAGGTCCCTGACTGCTGCCAAAATGTCCTCATAAAAGTGTTTGATATTCTCATTATATCATAAGTTCTGAGCATTTTGCCAGTTGACTCTCTCCGCAAATAGTCTCTCATGCATGCGAGGGAAATGAATTTAGACACCAGTTAAGTAAATCAACCCAATGAAGCAAGTTTGTGAATTCTTTCATCTCTCAACCTGACAGACAGAGATTAAACTGAAAGTCTGTCTGAAAACAGAACCGGTTGGGCTGCAGAGCACGGCTGGTGTGGGTTTACTGCGTCCGTCCCACTGTGTGTGGAAGGACTTGTAAATGTATACTTATAAAAGAGAAAGGCATTGCTACAATTCTGCATGATGACAGGGAGGTACAAGAGCTTCTTTGTGCGTTTGCTTAATTGCAACATCGTATATGCCTGGGTTTTTTGTGTGTATTTGACACATGAGAATTAAGTTAGTGGAAGCTGTACATTCCTACAGACAGACTGACAGAAGCAAGGATGGACGCAAACAGGTAAGTTAGGTCTCAGCTGTCAGTCAGCATGTCAGGCAGGAGTTGAAAACAGCTACAATGACTACAGCAGAGAGGAAGATGGAGCCACTAGGGAAGATATGAGTGTGCTACGGTTTCATTCTCAACCTCAATTTAATGAAAATAAAAAGAAAGTTTGAATTTCTTTCCTTGGCTAATTATGGTGCCATTTTTTCAAATATCTTAATGTGTGAATTATACTTTGAACTTCAAACCTGTTTGAATGTTTTCCTGTTTTTTTTACATCCATGTGTAACAGCAAAGTTAGATGAATTGGCAGAAAGAGTCAATCAGGGCAAAGCTGAAATATCCCCATTATAAAGGGTTATCAAGTGAAAAAAGTTTTGTTTTGTTTTTTTGCAATTTGGAATTTTATTTCACAGTTCAAGGTTAACTTTAAGGTCATTTGCATGTATGCATGAAACTACATTTATACTCAGGACCAACGGTGTAGAACATCATATAAATAGTATACAATAATTTAATCCTATATAGAAATAATAAAAAACTGTAAATAACTGTAAAACTTACAAAGTAAAAACTATAATGCAAGATTAAAAACTGAGCAGCATGTTAAGAACAAGTAAGACATCAGTGTTGCTGATAGAAGCAGTTTCCTTTTTTTAATTTTGTAAAACCAGGTTGGCTCATTCATGAACCAGTTATGCTACAGGTGTCATCCCTCATGTTTGAAGCGTATCCTCTCCTCTGAACAAGAACTAACAGAGTACTATGAACTGTCTGGGACACAGAATGAAGTCACAACCTTAACTGAAGAAATTATATGGGGTTTCTTCAGCTGGTAAGGTTAAAGTTAAGGGTGTGCTAGAGAGGACTTTCCTCAATGCCATCTTTTTTCATCATCAATGAAAGATCTTGTCCAAATGAATGTAATTCTAGGTGAAAAAAAACGTATCATTGAATGAGCTTATCCAAACTATGCCAAGTTGAAAGAATGCCTTAAACAAGTTTTAAGGTGGTCCAACAAAATATTAAGGCATGTTATGCAGTGTAAAACAACTATAAAACATGTCCTGTCCTACAACACACCTAATAACTTGAGACACTATCTTGATCTTGTTATATAAAAATAAGAGTTTTATCCAGGATGATCTTTTGACTCTTAATGTTTAAAAAGGGAAGATAAAGTCCCCATGCTGAGTTCACTGAGCATAGGTATATGTCTCATATAAAACCAAATTTTAATCAATATTTACATTTCAGTCCTGTATTTCTGGGAGTGGAGCCAAGCTGTATTTCGGAAGTCGTAATTATTAGCCATCTTTAATGGGTGAAGTCGGAGCAAGTAAGTCTCCCCTGACGTTCCGAGTCGGATATCTGACTTCAAGGGTTAGGGATAGGGTTGGGGTTAGCGTTCTTGCTGTATTTCCTATTGGGAACTTGGAAAATCCAACTTCCGAGTATAGACGGAACGCATCCTTATTCCACAGTTCTTTTTCTTAATATCTTTGGGCTTTGGCAAAAATGTTTTGGTGCATTACTGCCACCAAAGCCAAATTTACACTTGAGTTTTTAGGTTGCTGGACTTGAAAAAAAAAACATGAAACAAATTAAAGTGGAGAAAACGCATAGCAACACGATCTTTTTTGTCTCTTCTGTTCAGACAAATTTGTCTGACCAGAAGAGACAAAAAAGATTGTATTCAAGATATGAAGACAAAATGAAAAATTTTTTGAGCTATGCATAGCAACAGTAAGAAAATGTAGCAAATAAAAAGAAGGATTAGATTTACTTGCCCTGGGACCCGTTTTTTCCATGTATCCTTCCTTGAGAAAGTTCCGAGTAAGTTTAGGTACCAGCTGAAAGGAACACGCAAAAGGAACATTTAAAAATGTATTACAACGTTGCATACCAGTTTATAAACAAACTTAGTGAATGGGCCGCAAGCAACAATATGTTAAAAGCATGCACATTGAAAAAACCATAAAAATTTCCATTTTAGCTGAGTGTATGCGTGTGTGTGTGTTTACCTCAGCATCAGTTGCCCCAGGAAACGCCACCTTTAGATAGTGAAACTGAACTGCTCGAATTGAATTAAACCAGTCAACAATCTCCTGATGAAGACAGAGGGGAGAAAACACAGAGATCATTTATGAGACATTACTTTTACATAAATTACATCTTGGTGATTCATTAAAAGGTAAAACAGTGAGGGAGGGGGTTCATTTTGGTTTGTGTCTAAAAGAGATGAAGAATTTTTTTTCCCCAAGTATCTTTCTAGCTCTAAGGTGTTTTACTTTTTTTTAACCTCTTTCAATTTTTTCTGTGTATGTTTCAATGGAGTATTTATATTACAAATGATTGACATATTTGAAAAAGTGAGATTTAACCTCCAGTGTGTGTGACTGCCTCTGCTTCCTGTGGGGGGAGCATTTGTAAACATCCTCTTGTGTATTTTTAAAGGGATCACTTCCAAAACATAAGTAAAAATCCCTGCGAAGTTGGACCATTTGCCTGTTTGAAGGGGCTCATAAATTTGTGAATATTCTGATAACAGATGATGCTCCTGTAGGCCATCTTTCCAGGCAGTTTTTGGAGGAAAAAAAACATGAGAGGAAGTACAAAGGAAAACATACCTATGCCATCACAAAATATTTCATGCTCATAGGACAGGGACAATGGACAGGGGTCGGCAACTAAATTTAGCCTGGGGCTAACTAAACACAGTGTCCACAAAAGCATTTAGCAACAACAAACCAGTTATTTTCCTCATCTGGTCTTTTTGCTTCTGAAGCAACATTTCTATGAGGGTTCAATAACCGTGCTGCTCTATGATGTCTTTATTATCGGGGAAAAACTCAGACAGAAAGAGCTTTTAAACTTTCCTGCCTCTAAACCGAGGTTGGGAGGTGCAGGGGAGGTGATTCCTGGCTGAAGCAGCAGCTAGCTTCAGGGTTAGCTCCCTCCTTGTTGCTAAGCAGTGGTGAAGCAGATACGGGGACTCTGCAGGAACTATTCAAATCAATTCAATTCAGCTTTATTTGTATAGCGCCAATTCACGACAATGTCATCTCAGGGCGCTTCACAGACAATCAGTT
>JAOXYM010000004.1:21905152-21923251 GCA_028567055.1 Leptatherina wallacei | reverse complement strand
GTTACAACAACCAAAGTAGAGGTTCATTATATTTTAAAAAAGGAGAAAAAAGAACCCCTCCTTGCCAAGAATCAAGAAATCCGATTACCGGTATTAGCTAATCTCTCAAATTTGAGAGAATTTTCATGTTAACTTCTGTTGGATGTGAATCCATCAGTGTAATATTTCAAAGCTATCACAAACTGTGATATGCAATGCAAATGGATTAAGAACCCCCTAGGGTGCAGTAGCAGTCACTACCAGCCCACTATTAGTTAAGTCACTTCACAGGGAAGCCAGTGGGGTGATACTGAATACGTGTCTGCATAAATCTTTGGAAAATAAACAAACTGGCAGCAAATGCGGAAAGAATAAAATGTAATGTGTTTATAGCAGGAGAGGATGAAAGAGGAGAAAAACAGGAACGAATAAAGGAAAAAGCAATGGAGAACTATAGAGGTCAGGCTAACCCTAAGGATGACTTTCAGTTTTATCTACAGCATGTTAAATTTTTCCAGTGGAAAATAAAAACCACTACTTGCCCTGAATAGTTGGCTGCATGTAGCTTGAACTCCACTGATGACTTATGATCCTTCAGATGGAGAATGAAAGCACACCACAGGTATGAGGAAACTCTTCCAGGAGACGTGGAATTGTTTAGTGCCGTGGAAGTCTCAAGGCCTGTTTATGCTCTTTGCTAAAGACCGATATGGAGCCTATGGAAGGTAACGGAAGCTAGCACAATCTGATGAAGTTATTTATACATTTTGATCTCCTTATCTAAAATATCTGCTCTGGGTTGCAAAATTGTGATACTTTTTGCCATGAATTTTAATTTATAATTTTTTTAACCAAAGAAAACTTTATACAGGATAGGGACAAATTCTCTAACAATGGCATATTTGCTCATGATGAATAAGAACTAAAAGAAAAACTGAATGCTGATAGACTGGCGACTCTTTTGGGGTGGAATTTATCTTATAAAGGTATTATAATGCACAAAATCATATGTTTTAAAGGTTCAATTTCAAAGATGGAATGATATCTATGAGGACATTTTAATGATCTGAAAAGTTTCCAGATAACTCTCCTTCACAGCGTGTAGGAGAAATGTGAAAGGCTCCATCTAGAGTCGGTAGTTTCTTTCTATCTTTTCAGATACTGTAGTAACATACCAGTTCAGCCCAGTAGAGTGCAACGAAAAAATAATTTATTTTAATGGAATTTTACCCTAATGAAAACAGGGTTTTGAATATTGCTTTTCTACAAATAGAAACCTCTTAATACCTGATGCTGTAGTACTCCCTATTCCATATATTATTCAGATTAAACAGATGATTTACTATGAATTGATTTATGCATGACATGCAATGAACTGAGGGGCGAAACTATCTTTTGTGACAGTACCGTGAAACAAAAACAATATGACAATATGAGAAAAAAAACATATACACACACAAGTAACGTTTATTTGTATTCCGTGTTTTGCAGATAAAATCACAACGTGCTTTATAATGAATCCATAGAAACACAAAACCATAAAAGTGGGCATAAAATGATAAGAAATTTTAACAAATAAGTTTTTAAAAAAGGATGCCCACTAGCAACTAGTAAGGCAGCAGCACAAGTTAAGGCTGTACTGGTACTGCATTGTTTGTTTCTTTTTAAACTGCTGACTTGTTAGGGCTTTTTATAATATATATCAGTCTTAAGATTTTTCAATTTTGCCTTTCCTGTTGACCTGTGATGCTGAACGGTTGTGTGCACGTGTGTTTGTGGATGTGGTCAAAACCTCACACATGAGTGACCTGAAAGGAAATCAGTCTAAGACGATGTCACTGCACAGGTGTGTGGACATGTTTTATACCAAAATCCTCTCAGATGGCTCAATCGGGAGAATTAACAAGATAAAAAAACAAACAAACAAACAAAAAAAACAACTTCTGGTTAAACACAGACTCACTCCATTAACACCTTGTATTCAAATGCTGTTTTGAGGAGAGGAGAACATTACAAACAACAAAGAAACATAATATTCATAGTACTAGAAAACGGCAGTGACAGTGACAGAATGTAACTTCTGTTTTAAATGTAGCAAGATATATTACCCTCCATGCAGTGAGGTAGTAGAGGGTGAATAATGACATGTCACTTTATCTCTACTGTGAAAGTAAGTTTTGTACTTTTGTTTCTGTGCCCTTGTAATCTCATTTTAAAGTATATCCTTTATCTCTGCATGCATATTCTGAAAATCCCTTCACTTTGTTCCTCCTTAACAAAAGACATTAAAAAAGTAAAAAAAAAAACTGAATTAATACAATTACCAGCTCTGATGGTGGACCTGGAATTATTTGACCTTGTGAGTCTGTCTGTATGCCTGTTTGTCATCAGCTCACTTCAAAACCTATTTTAAATAATGTGAAGATCCAGCCATTGAGCTTTACAGGCATGAGAATCAATATCAGTAAATATCTTGTTTTTGGCCTTATTTAGCCAAAATCAAAAATGGTTCATCAGATGTTACATTTTTTTGTGGGGAAAATTGACCTAATAAGTAGTAGATTCCTTAAAGGCACATCTGATTTTTCTCATGACAAGAAAAAAAAAAATCAACTCCCTTACCTGAAACACAAAGTGACAAAATATTTGTTGTAAAAAAGATTTAATAATATAAAATAAAAAAAAAATCTAAGATCACGCATTATTTTTCCTTATTTTGACTCATCAAAAAGGTTCACTGAAATATTGTGACCGGCTGCTGAATGTTCTGCATTGTGAATGCGAGCATCCAGTAATGTTTGGATGAAGAAAAAACAAACAAAAAACTATAAGAATAATTCTTTAATTTCATTTTCTGTACCGCTTAATCCAATTCAGGGTCACGGGTGGGCTGGAGCCTATCCCAGCAATTATCAGGCAAAAGGCGGACAGGTTGCCAGTCCATCGCAGGGCCAACACAGAGAGACAGACAACCATTCACAAGCACATACTCACTCCTAGGGAGAATTTAGAGTGACCAATTAACATATCATGCATGTCTTTGGACTGCGGGAGGAAGCCGGAGTACCCGGTGAGAACCCACACATACACAGGGAGAACATGCAAACTCCGCACAGAAAGGCCACTGTTCCAAACCCCTCCCCAGCAATCCCCTCCAGCTCAAACTCCGCCCGAGGCTTGAACCAGCAACCTTCTTTCTGTGAGGCTGCGGCGCTAACCACCACACCACCGTGCGGCCTATAAGAATAATAATAACTATAAATAGCTACAAACAATTAAAAAACAAAACAAAACAAAAAACTATTAATAATAATCATTCAAATTACTATCATTCAAAAACTATTTCTCCATGCTGGAAGTGAATATCTGAATTTAAAGCCAAGAATCTACATTTTAAGCTCATATTAGCAATAATACTGTAACTTACATAAGTTTTTATAAGGTGTTATATAAAGGGAAATTGGGCCCCTGTTCAAATATTTCCAAACCTAACTAAATGGACTAATGCTTGAGAACTAAGTCTATTTTGTGTACCAAGGGAGGAGAAAATGTGAGCTGCTCTTTTCTTATTAAGAGCATTGGGAATAAAACCCTTAAATTAATGCAGCAGGTTTTCTTATTTTCCATAAAAGTCAGAGGAGCAGCAGAAAGTTTGCAAGGTGTTGTGACATTAAGGGCAAAAACTTAGTCATAACCTGACTTCCTGAAGCCATAATTCTCATGGAGCATTTATCAATGCCGGCCGTTTATCATTTCACAAATGTTAATTAACTCCTAGGTGTCCTTGTGATAAGCTCAGAGAAGATATCTCTGTGTGTATGTGTGTATGTGTGTGTGTGTGAGTGTGTGAGACGACACATACCTGAGGCAGAGCCTGGACCACGGTGTCAAGCAAGGCTCTCATTCCGGTTGCCATTTTCAATAGCTTCAAGACTGGGAAAGATCACAGACAATACTGTATGTCAACTGTAGCCTCTGCACAGTACAATTTTAGTACAGAGTGTGTGAGATGCTTTTGACGTGTATGTTTGGGTTTAAATCACATCCTACAGTGTAGAAATAACAGTTAAACCAAAGATAGAAAGACTCCGTAGAGATAAAGGGCAAGAGTCAAGATGAAAAGAAGTAGGCAGAAAGTCAGTAAGAGAGTGAAATGATCAATAGAAGGAATTGGTTTCCTGACTCTTCACAAGAAACCCTCCACAGTTCCCAGTGGTCCAATTTCTGAAGGAACAAGGCTGATGATGCGACCAGAAGCAGAGAGAAAAACCACATGTGTATTCACCAGCTGTGGCCACTCAAACAATGTAACCTCTTGGGATCTGGACTTCTCCACAGATGGTCGATGGTGGAGAAACGTGTTTGTGTGTGTGTGTAAAGGAATATGTGGTGGGAGTGCATGGTCCATGACTCTGAATTATTAACCAGCTCTGTAAAGCCATTGATGGAATCTTTTCTCCAATCTTTTAATTTCCTTTTTTGTGTACTCAGGAGGATGAAAATAAAGTACTATATGTATATATATATATATATATATATATATATATATATATATATATATATATATATATATATATAATATACAGTATCAGCCAAGTGTTTGGACACTTTCCCATTGACTTAACAGGAAAGTTTTGACTGGCACCATATATATAAATTTATATATACATTATATATTCAATATATATATTTGATATAAAAGTTGTGTTTGATGCATTATCACTGTTCCATCAAAATGTAAAACTGATACAGGCTTGATACTTAAGCCTGTGTGACTGCTGTTACTGAACACTGTAACGACTGAACACGGCTCATTACTACAAACAGCTAGCCGGAGGCAATTTGCTCAACCACTGAACATCATGGAGAGGTACTTCTCCATACACTGAGTACAGCTCATCCAATAACGCCTTGAATAAGCGACGCTGAAGCACTTTTGCTCAAATTGAATTTAGCACTTTGACCATCAGTTTCATTACATGAGAAAAGTCCCAAACTTTGCCAAAAGTCCAAAACTAATGAAGTCGGGAAAATCTGGATCATTACATACAATCTGTAGCTGATGGATGGGGCAGAGTCATTTAAAAAGGCTAAAAACTACAAAGTGTAAGAGTAATTATTACATACATGACATAAAGCCTCTTTAGTTTTAAAAACATATGCTTTTTGATCCAATTCTTAAAGACTGTCATTTACTTTATCTAAAAGATACAGCTTGTTTTCTAAAAGGAAGTCTCTATGCTTGTTTTTTTTTTTTTTAAAGAAGAAAAATAATTAGAATTAAAAAACAATTACTATGCTTTTAAAAGAAATCCACATAGTAAAAGTTTGGATGACTGTGACACCTTTTATTATTCTTGTAGTCAGGCAAGATAGTTCAAATTCATAGCTGTAAATTATGATCAGAGTAAAGAACAGACTAAAAGTCAGTAGTAGCTCTCACGCCATCAAATGCTCCTTTTGCCTCTTAATTACCACAGGCTGCTGCTATTAATTTGGCATATTACCCAGGGGTCCATTCAGAGGTCCCTCAGCAACATAGTGGAGGGCAGAGGGTGTTGGTATGAGGACAAGGATTAAGTGAGATTGATGTAATTAGTCTTTATACTCCTCAGTGTGAAATTAAGACAAATTGGCACTGCCCAAAGGGCAGCTTTAATTTCTCTTAAATCACAAGAACAGAGGTGCTAAATGAGATTCATGTAACAAAATATTTTTTTTCAGTATATTTTGCTTTTGTTCCAAGGCAAAAAAGCCAACAATAATGCTGTAAAGATACAGATATATTGGATAAGAAATGTGGATTAATGGATGACTTACAATTGGCCTTTGTCTTGAAGTTATTATATGAATTCAAAGTCTGAAACTGTTTGTATTGTGATATCAAGAATTGGTTTTATAACAAAACAAGCAAGTTCGATTGTGCAGCTGGGTTTTTTTCCCCAACGTTGAGGGCTAGTTAAACTCTAAACTTCACAACAGGTCAAGCAGGTGATTAAAAATGTAATCACTGCAACAAGTTGAATTCACAATAGAAGCATTTATATTCACCTCATGTAAACAGCTTACTTTCACTGCCTGCAATTAATTGAAAAAGAAAGTGCATCCTATGTCAGTCTTAAAGTTTGAATGAGAAAATAAGAACAAAAATTGCTATGGCCCTTACCAAGTTTTAAAATAAGGTATTAAGAACCTTGTGATATATCATGCGTTGTTTATACACCATGTCATAATATAAATAAGTCAAAATGCAGAAATGATGCGTGAAACTTGTGTGATTTCTCCGCAAAGAATAGAAAAAAGCTAAGATATTTCCCATAAAACTCAAAGATTATTGCTGTCATATTAAAATCATTAGAAATGATTCCTTCAATCTGAAACCTGTAGCAATTAGTAATGTGTTGTGCGGTTGTGCGTCCCACATTGAGCCTGGAATAAAGAGGAAAAGCTTAAAAAAAATGCATTTTTAATTGCAACTGTTTTTTTTCTACTGACAGAAATACAGGGCTAACAATATTTTTGGCCATGAATGTAGCATTGCAGGTTACAAAGACACATCTTACCTGTATTTATATACTTTTACATTTGAAGTCTTTAGAAAAGGTATTTACGTTTCTTAGATTTAGTCATGGATATATTTAGTTGATGTTACAGAAAATGTACAGAACATCTAATCTTGGTTTTCCAGCACCTTTTAGCAACAGGTCATGGGAAATGAGATTAAGAATTTGTCCATGTTCATGTATACCTCGTGCTATCCTGAGCACCCTCATGATCCTGATGATGGTAGGGTTGATGGGGAGGGAGGCGTTGATCTCAATTTCCTCCAGGGTGATGCCCATTACAGACAGCAGCACTATGGCCAAGTCCAGCTGATTCCACCTGTACACAGGCACACAATGACTTATAAAAATGAACCAAAATGTATTGAAGTAGACCAAAGTAAATTTGGACCTCAAACAGGAAACTGAGCATGAGTTTTTTAAATCATCATGCAGCTCAGAACTTAACAGCAAAAATTAAGGTCTGTGTTATGCTAATTTGCCAATGAATATTAATGCTTTACATGGACTTGCATAATTTGTTCGACTGTCCTCTGCCAGGAGGAATAGCTAACGGTCAACTATTACCTGAAGGCCAGCTCCAGTGTATGAATATTTACATCAATACTGGAATAAGAACTTCAAAACCACGCTGAATGTGCAATGTCAAATATATCCTGTTAAATTCATGTTGTCCTTTCGATTTTAGGGGTTACTCAAAAGGAAAATGTTGACATAAATGCTGCTGGTTATGATGCAAGCCCACACACTGTCACCACCAACTCATCACGTACTTTGGTCAGGCTTCAAAATTGATCACACAGGGTGCCTTTCCTCAGTGCAGGGAATGTTTTTATCTTGTTGAACACATTTGGAGGTTTGAGGGGTGGTAGACAAGTTAAACACAAAACATAAAAACAAAGTAAGCGAGATAAAGTCTTTTGTCTCACAATAAACGACTGTATTTAGGTAAACTAAATGTCATTTCATTTGAATGATGTGAAGTGCCCAACGTAGTGAGCTATCATTTTCACACTGCCTCAAGATTGCATCATCATTTTTGAGCACTTACAATTATTCAACGTTAGTCCACATTGCTTTTTTATACTAATAATTTAGTTTGGTGCAAAGTATTGTGATATGTCGTTCCACAAGTTGTTCGTAAATAAAATTGCAGTCTCAAAACAGTAATAACTGGCACACAATAGTTTCCCGCAGTGTAAAATCATTCTAAACAGGGTTGCTTCTGAAAGATGAAGGATTCCAAGGAAAAAAAAGGAAAAGACAAAGAGGTGAAGAAAGTAGGTGTGGGAGGTTAGAAAAATTTAAAAGAAAAAAAAATGCTGTTGTTTTTTTATTGCAGCAATGGGTGGAACAAACAACAATAATTGATTGGAATATACCTACAGGAGCTAGCAGCTGGTAAATCAATGAAAACTTGAAAAATTCCAGGCTTTGATGCAGTTTTTGTGGTAGTTTCATCTATAATATGTGGTCTCAAGCAATGTTAAAACACCAGTTTTGAACACAACATATAATTCAATGTAATTGTCCGGTACATGAAATGTGCTATACAAAATAAATAAATAAATCCTCCCTCTGTGACTACTTAAAACAGAAAAGAAAAAAAATTCCACCCTACTAGTCCCTTTTTTTCCTGTCTTTTTTTAAACTTTTAAGTAATTAAATGCTCTTTGTTTCGGTCTTTTTTTTTGTAATTTCTCTCGAGTCCTGTCTCACTGATCTTTTGTTTTAATTGGACTTCCATATTTGACGGAATTAAAGGAATTAAAAGGCAAAGACAGTTTATAACAGTTTTAAAACAAGTGAATAAACCTGCAGAGTAGAGAGCATGTTATATTTCATAAAACTTGTTTGTTGATTGTATTTGCAAACACACATTTAAACTGGTGTTCATAGAACGTGCATCAAGAAGAACTGTGCCATTTTAGCTCAATTTATGAATTTGAAATAGACAACAAAACAAAATGTGACAGCAACTCATGTACAGGTTGTTTCAGATATTTATATCTGAGAATAACATTTTATGCAACATTAGTCTAAAATTCACCTAGTTTATCTTGTTTGATGCAATCTGAAATATTGTTGCATAAATATAATGTTAATTTGAAAATCATAATTGTTGAAGAACCTTCTGTTAACCCCAGTGTTAATAGTGATGCATTAATATATAAAGATTAAAACCTACCTCTTGATTTTTAATGCTAAAAAAATTATGGAACTACTTCATCATATGTTCATTAGTGAAACAAATCTCATGTATCTTTAAACAGTGCAGTATATAAGTTCCATATACTTTGATTTGATAAAGAAAAATTCTCTACAACAAGATGGGAGAATAATGGTGTACGTATCATATCTGATACATACAGTGTGAGACCTTTTGCATCACTTTATGGTAAAACCTCAAAACCCATGTTTCACACATGATTGTCTTCTGCCCCCTGCTGGATACAATGATAATAATACAATAATGCACTCTAGTAATTTGGACAATCACACAGTAATAAACGGTAAATATAAAAAAATATTTTTGTTAACTATTTTTCTACATTCTGTTAAAGGGCCAAATGAAAACAAGATTTAAAAAATTTGACTTTTCTTCCGATAAAGGGTCAGGCTGTAAAGAGTTAAATATGCTATTATTTTGGTGATGAAGTGAGTAAATACTGCAGTACCACTCAAATCAGCACAAATCTATAGAGCATCATTGTTTCTGAAAGTGTACCTGTCCTTGAAGAAGCGTCGAAAGCCAAAGGCCACAAGCTTCAGAGAGGCCTCGATCACAAATGTGGAGGTGAAAAAATAGTTGCAGTACTTCAGTGCGGTTTCCAGAGACTGAGGGTACCACAGGTTAAAGAGAAACAGAGGTGAGTAACAGGGAGGCAGCAGCAGTAAAAAAAGAACCACAATGTTCTCTGTCTTTTCTTCTGGTCATGTTATTAAAACAAACTTCTGTCTAAGCTAAGAGAGGAGGACAGAAAATAACATATCAATTAGTGATCTTTGGCAAATCTATTTAGTTTATTTATTCATTAATTTTTTTATAAAGGCAAACTTAATTGAGACAGACAGCTAAATTATTTCAGACTCTGTAGAGGAACAAAGAACATTTTTACCTGCTACACTGTTAATAATGAGCCAGATAATAAAGGAGAGTACATGTAATATAACCAAAATAACTTCATTCACATAATACACAATGGATGACAGTATATTACCCTTTAAATGGTCTCAATATTGTCTTTATAGCTTTTTGGTTTAAAAAAAAAATTGGTATCTTGAGAATGTCATTACAAGTCAAGCTAATAATTTTGCAGTTTTTAACAGACTAAATATTTGTACTAAGAGACTGATTCAGAATACTGTCTGTATACTGTATACTATACTGCCTGATCAATAAATGAGTGAAGTCACCACCTTAACTAAGCAAATTTAGTTGGCCAGGTCTAGATTCTGTGCAGTGTTATGATCCCCAAAAACTGAGTTTAGCTGGTACCTGAATCAGACATATTTCAAAATGACAATGCCAAGATTCATTTGGCTTAAAGTTGTTAAAGCGTGGTTCAGAGAGGATGAGGCACTTTCAGAAAACAAATTGACCACCACGGAGTCTAGTTGCTCTCATCAAGCTCCAGTATCCTGATTCATTTCCGTCCACCATTTCACTCAACTCTACTTAGATTAAAAATTTATGTTTGCTTAGATCCTCTCCAGGAAATGAAAATCTCTAAAATGCTACAAAAAAAATCTTTTCTGTATTATACAAGACTAATCATATAAAAATGTCATTGGCAAATGGAGACATTTATTCAAACATTTTCTTTTCCTTCAGCATGAGCGATAATATCAACAATGAAAAAAGATTATTTTATATGATGAAGACAGTGTGGTTGGTTTGTATTATTCTGTAGGATGGTATGACAAATTCAGTGTTACTTATTTGTTTAACCATTGCTTTAATAACCACCCCCTGCTTTGATACATCAATCAAATCTGGTAAGAGCTTCTTTTTATATTACATTTCTTATTTATTAAATCATATTTTACTATAATATCTTCTGGCAACTGATTTTTTTTTTTTTGTCTCACACCCGAGGAGAATAATTTTATAAAACTAACACTCTAACCTGCCAAATTATTTCTATTCCAGTCATTCAATAAATGTTGTGATTTATTGTCTGTTTGTACATAAGTTATATTTTGGGACAGAGAAGGAAACTGGCTAACATCCGGGTTAAATATTCAAGAGTGAAAATGTCTTTGAGACGTATTTCCCACGCTGCACACAAACAGCAGTTGTCTTTTACAAATAGAAACTGCTGTTTACCAGAAACACTACCTCTGGGAGTGGCTACTTTCAAATGCCACAGAAACCTTTAAAAAAGTCCAAACAACCCCACAATCTTTTTCATGAAGAGTGGTGTTACCTGTGGCTGGCTGTAGTGCTCCAGGGACATAGTGATGACATTAATGCAGATAATGAAGGTGATGGCAAGATCCAGGTAGTGGCTGGTACACAGAGCATGGATAGCCAGGCGAATGCGACCATAAGAAGCATAGTATGGCAGCTTCTGGGCCTCTGCATAGAGAAAACGTGAAAAAGACACCAAAATAATAAGAAAAACTGGACTAGCATTATTCCAGGATTGGTGAAGAAACAGGCAAATAAATAGGGTGATTGAAATGTAAGAGGATGTGAAGCAAAGTGAAGTAAGATATGGAAGAGAGAGAAAAATCTTTCTCAGCGAGAAAAATTTGAAAGAGTATAGAAAAGCAACCCAAGATGCAAAGACAGATTCATTTAGTCATTTTTTCATGTCAAAAGAGGTGAAAAATGAGGAGCAAAGCAAATTCAGTAAAGACAGAGAGGAAGGTAAAACTCGGAGGTAATATGAAGAGAAAAAAGTTTGATAAATGTGTAGGAGAGGTCAAGTAGTTTTAAATGACTATAATGGCAATAATGAGTCATTCCCCGTTATCTTATAAAAGGACTTTAGCATCTGCCATCTGGGTTAAATCGAACAAGGAGTGCACCTTTTCAAAGCTTCAGGTCCAATCTAAATATATTTTACATAACTCACTTGCTGCAATGCATTTTTACTCTAAACTTAAAAATATTTATAACATTAGTACTTAGATTTATTCATAGTCTTGATTTAATCTATTTGAGGCCATTTCTGATCCACATTTCTTTCATTGATTTGTTGCCCCCCTCTGAGAAGACTCCTTTTTTGTAGGCAATCTCTCCTCCATCCTTTCCTCTACCCAATCAGTCCCTGTTGTTCTCTGGTTTATACCCCAACAGCTCCATCATCAATCTCTATTTATCTTGACTCTTTCCACTTATCTTTTTCACTTTCTCTTTCCCCTCAACTCGACTTTCCATTACATTTTTAAAACACCCCTAAATTTTCTTCCCAGTCTGTTTAGTCCTCTTTATCAATAATTTTCTCATCAGTTCTTCCTCCGCTTCGAGGCCTAAACTCCCTCCCTTGCATTTTTGCCTGTTCTACTGTCTTCGATCTACTTTCTTTTTCTCTTGCCCTTACTTCTCCTCTTCTTTTCCATGCGGCGCTGGCGTTTCTCCTCCCGTCGCCTAGCTTCCTCCACCTCCTGGTGCTGCCGACACTTGTGGAAGTTCTCCACCACAACACCCACAAACATGTTGAGGACAAAGAAGCTAACAATTAAGAGGAAGGAGATGAAGTACAGCAGCATCCATGGGCTGTTGTTGGTTGTCGGCTGGGGAGAGGAAGATGAAGATGGGAGGAGAGAGGAGAAAAATGACAATTAATTGAATGAAGGTGTTTGTCAAATGAAGTAAAAAGGTGAAAGTGAGGACTACCAATAGTTAAGTAGAGAATAGACAATTCTTATGCAACAGAAAAAAAAATAATCACCTAGAAATGTGAATGAGAAGTAAAATAAACTTTCTGGTTGAATTTATACAAAAACCAGAACTGATATAGTTTGTAATAGTCAGAGGAATCTCCTCGGTCAAATATTTTAGACTCAACAGATCACTTTCTGAGTAACAGGTGCTGCTCACTTTCGGCGAGGAGCAGATAGCCTAACTGGAAACCCGGGATAAGACACGCTAGAGCCGGTTTTAGGTGTGTGCACAAATTGAAACATGTTCTGTTAATGACATCATAGTTGTTATTGACATAACAAATATAAACCAGCAACCTTCTTGCTGTGAAGCTGTGAATTTTAACATTCAAACCAATTATATGTTTTTACAAAGTATGTAAAGATTTTGTTCCAGAAGTTCAGTCATCGCCACCCACCGCTCATGAGAAAATATCCTGAATCAGACTGATGCTCATCTGCAATTCTGCAGCTTTTAGCTGTTGTGACTCATCCAATCTGCAGCCGTTTGTGCACATCTGAGCCAGTTAACACCTGCCTTTCAGAAGCGTTAAATATAGGCGCAAAAACAGCCAGCGCAATCAGTTACATATTTAGTAAATCACATTGCACGTGCACAGAGGATTTATTTGCATCTACTCCTTCCAGTATTTTCTGTTCTGGCAGAAATGCCCAGATTGCATATTCATTCAAGGCAAAAGTGCAAAATGCATCGCGGTGCTATTTTACAGGCGCATTCCTATTTGTGCCAGGTTAATAAATAGGCTGCAGCATGTTTTTGCACCCGTTATCGAGTTTGCACATGTTTTAAGAGGCGCAAACCTTTCTTAAATCAGGGCCTTAGTGTCATGCAGGTGTAGAAGTTTCCCTGCTGCAACACACCTGACAAGTCTGTTAATTATCCATTGATTTGAGTCAGGTGTGTTGCAGCAGGGAACTTCTAAATCCTGCAGGACACTAAGCCTCGAAGACGTGGATTGAGGATCCCTAGGCTATAATAACACTGCGTTGGGATTAGAAAATGATCATAGTTAGAAAAAATATACACTCTTTTACATTGCACTATCACTGTCATAGACACCACTTTTTTACCCTTCATGTATAGTTGATCTTACAAGAAGTTACATATTTTTAAATGTACATTTAGGCTGAATATTCAAGCATGAGCATTCTCCACTTGAACATGTAAAATGGGAGTAGGACAACCTCAAGATTATTTTTCTTCTACACATGTAGTACTGTTACGGAAATAGTGCTGAGACAAAGAAATACAACAGCATTAATACATTTGGAGTCAGTTATTAAACTGAAGTCTTATCCAAGTCTTACTCCAAAATCGTATGTTTGCCTTTATTTAACTGGGCACTACAACATCTTGTGGGGAAAATGTCACTTTTCATACTACCCTGCTGTGTGGGCCTGAATTCCCCATGAAAAGTGGAGTTATTTATGCATATGAGTGGTAGAGTGCAAAACAAAATAGAAATTAGTGCAACCCTGAAGTTGAAAGATTTACTAAACCTGTTCATTTGAGGCACTTTCCCTTTGTTTTTGTGACTTAATATTTCTTGCAAAGACTTTGTACTTTGAAACTTGCATTTGTTACTCATCTGCTTTTGACAGTACAGTTTTAAAACAATTAAATTTTGAATTGATATATTGCAAAGACACCAGTTTATATGTTCACTGGGAGAGAGTAAGCAGTTCATTTGAAGGGCAGCTGTATGACGCAATATACAGTGGTCCATCAACCCTCCGTACCCACTTCATGTTTGGAAATTAGCTTTATGATAAAATATATAGACATATAAACAACAGGATGTGGGGTCTAGTTATGTAGTTTGTCATTTCTGAGAAATATCTCTTATTTCCATCTGACCCTCTCACAGTTTTCCAAATACAAAGATCTCCACGTCTACTACAGCCCACACAGCCACCAGTCACAAAGGATGACAGCAAATAGATAAATAGGCAGAAAAGACTGACAAGTTGAAGAAAAGTTCAAGATAATTGGGTTCAGAGGTATCTATTGAAGGGAATCATTAAAAAAAAAAAATCAAGTTCAGGAGCAATTGAACCGGAGATGAGAGTCACATTTTCAATGAGAGTGTTGACAGTGCAAGGTGTAAATGGGATTAGTCACTAAGTGCACCGTTGGACTGCAGTGAGGTTTCTCCCTGAGGTGGGGAAACTGACTCATCCAGAATAATGCCCACTCTTCTTAATATATTCTCTAATAGATTTTCAAACAAACTTATTCCAAAGTCACCACATTTGACTAATTGACATCACATTGGTGACGTTGTGTGTACTATTTGCATGATTAAAGAAATGTACTTCTAAACTCTGAACTAGCGCAGTCAGTATTAGGATTACAAAACTATATTTTACAACCTAGTAGTTCTTCTCTCTTGTTATTGCATTCCACACTCTTTGGGGAGATGGAAGATGAAATACATCCATCTGGTTCTCTAACTTTCCACCCAGTTGGGTATCCCCAGAACTCTCCAGGAATGAAGTGTTTTGGTAGCATCCTGATCAGTTCGCCAAGCTTCTTTGAATATCTCCCATAGTAGCAAAGGAGCATCACTTTTTACTTCAACTTTTTCACAAGTATCCATTTTTCACTTTTATTCTTTAACTAAGCTTTAATGAGATCGACCTTTGTAATTCCTTCAAAGACCTGTGTAATTAATGGCATACCTGTTTATATTGTCTTTATTTTTATTGTATGTCTATGAAATGTAGGTAAAGCTGTTTAAAACTTTGTAAGAAATAAACAAAAATATGTTCAAGTAAAGGTTGTTGTGTTATAAAAACCCTTTTTAACAAATGTATTAATATCTATTTTTTTTTTATAAAAAGGAAATTGATTATTCTAAAGAAATAAAATTTTCTTGTATTCTATTCAGGAATTGGGAGATGGAGCTGGAGATCTGTGCAACTTATTTGCTGGCACTGTGAAGCATTACACCCTGCACGTGTTTATTATTACCTGCTGGTCAATTCCCACAGCATCCAGTCCGTGGTACATGATGTTGACCCAGCCATCTTTTGATGCCAGGACAAAAAGGGACATGAGAGCCTGAAGTACACATACAACAAAAACATACAGTTTTATCAGTATTTGACCACAGTATTTTCTAATAACCTTTAAAGAAACTATGATTTTTTTTTTAGGGCCGATGTCGAATTTTTTACATCAGCTTTAGCCGATAGCCGATAAGGGATGCCGATTTTGTGGCGCCAATACTTTGGGCCAAAATGCTGTTGCTCCCTTAATTTACATAATAAAAATGACACAATGATGACAAATGATGCAAGTCTCATTTTTGTTAAAAAAAGTATATTTTCTTTGTTGTACCTGTCCAAGGTTGTCAAAGTTGTATTTGTGGTGAACCCATCTGTAGTTGGCAGCTAGGCAGTCGGATTTATTTGTGATGTTCTTCACATCCAAACCCACACAGTAGTAGAACTTCCCTTTGAAGAGCTTGGGAGCGAAACACACACACAGAAAAGAAAATGAGAAAAAAAGAGGAAAAGATGCATTTTCATGTAGCTCTGATAACACTTGAGTGAGCAACCCCTTCTTTTGTGCAGCTTTTGAAGTAATCTCGTAATTAGCGTCTGTAATGAGTATGTGGATGGTGCCTAACTGAAGACTCAAAAAGCACTTGATATCAACAATGTGATTCTTCTCTTCCTGAGAAAAGAACTATTTAAACCTCATTGTTATTGGACACATCAAAGAGGGAAGTCAGCACAATAATACATTGCACAATGCAGAGAAGATGATTACGTGAAATGAGGTGGTGAAGAACAAGGTGGCTCTGACAGCTGAATGCAAACAAATATACAGACTAAATCAGAAATGAGGAATAAAGCTGGTCTTACATGTGCAAGACCTAATAATTTACCAGTCAAAAGGGAAGGGGAGGTTTATTTGTATTATTTTGTTTTGTTTCAATTATAAATTTAATATCTACAGTATCTTAATGCATGCTGTACTCTTTTGACATTGTTTTAAAGTTATTTTTATTGCCTATTAGTGCATTTACTAGCTTCTTGAATTGTAGAGATGCACCGATCTGATTCCGGGATCGGATATTGGCTCCGATATTGCCTAATTAGCTGGATCAGGATGAATAAGGGCCGATCCAGCATTCAGATCCAGTCATTTCTTTGTTTAATTGATATCATACACAGCATACAGTCACATCAATTCTATGTTTGCAACGCCGGTTACATTGGAGAGCACGCACAGCAGCTAGCAAACACAGAGCAACATGGAGCCAAGTCAAGCCTGATGCCTTAACTCGCATGGCAAGGTATACGGTTCATTCATTCAACAGTAGTATCGGATCAGTATCGTGTATCGGCCGATACGCTCAGCCCAGGTATCGATATTGGATTGGATCGGAAAAAAACGGATCGGTGCATCTCTATTGAATTGTATTCCTGCTTCTACCTGACAGATTTAGCTTCAAAGAATCTTCTTAACCATGCAGAGAAAATGTGACATCAGTGGTAACACTCCATTTATTGATTTTATTTTGTGTTGTAGATGGATATAAAGAGCATAATCGTAGCCTGGAGTACTTATTTTGACCTAGTTTATGTTGTAAATGCATAAATCTTCGGTAGGATCATACTGAGTATGAGCGTGACTATGTTGGTTTGTATTTAGTCTGTTTAACTGTCCAAGGTAGGGTTATAAATTAAACATTTCTGAGAAAGCTTTGAAACTGCTAGAAGTTTGTTAAATACCCTAATTAATACAAAAGTCATATAGAAGTGGTGAAGATATGTACTGTACCTGAACACCAAGAATGCCAAAGATAATGAAAAAGGCGCAGCAGATGAGTACGATGTTGCCAATGGGTTTGAGGGAAGTGATCAGGGTCTCGACCACCAGCTTCAGTCCTGGAGCCCTGCTGATCACCCTGAAATACATATGGAGGGAGGAATATACTGTATGTCTTTGGGTCACATGTTTCCAAGAAAGACAAAGACTTTTCTTACAGTTGAAAATGAAACATTGCTAAATAGGAAAACTCCTACTTTTTTTTCTTTAGAGAATATAAAATGTAAAGATATACTGTAAATTTATTCAGAACTAAACTTATCAAAGTTTAGTACATTTCTAGCACCCCAGGTTCATCGACAATTTGACTGGTCTGTCAGGTGATGTCATGCAATAAATCCTCACGAGTCTGTTTCACACTTTAGAACTTTGACAATCATATGCTGAAAGTCACATTGACCTTGAGTGTTTATAAAAGATAAACCATTTAAAAGGAATACTACAAAAATGTTTAAAGAACATCATTCAATTTTGAATATGACATTTGAGAATGCCCGAGTAGCTTTAGAATGCTTGATGAATAATCTGCTCACTGATACTCTTAAAGAACTATGGTTTGACCTTTAGAAAAATATGTGTTTGCTTTCATATACAGTGTTGAGTGAGAGGAGTAATCCACTTACATAAAGTATTTTAATTTGACAGCTGGCAACAGGGCTAAAAGCAAGCCTTACAAAGATCTAAATAACAAAATTTGTGACAAAATCCCTTCTGGCCCTTGTTTATTGTATTTCTTTTTATCTAACTAATATATTTCATTCCTCTTTTTGCTTTTATTCACTCATATTTATTTATGTATTATTACTTTATTATTTATCT
>JAOXYM010000004.1:21883299-21896034 GCA_028567055.1 Leptatherina wallacei | reverse complement strand
ACACACACACACACACACACACACACACACACACACACACACACACACACACACACACACACACACACACAAACTATATTGTTATTAAGTAGATATGTGGGATATGCTGAATTATGCTGAAGAACATGCAGAGAAAAGTGATGGGTATTTTTGAACACATTCTGTAATCAGATGAGACTTAGATAAAATTGTTTGGATCTGATGAGATCCAGGTATTTTTGGTGGGAAATACCACAGAAACACCACACTGAATACAGTCCTGCTAGAGAAGCACGGAGGTGGTAGTGTTATGAGACAGGATTGTATGAGTGGATAAGGCTTTGAGGATGAAAATATACAATGAAAGCCTGTGAGCATGCTGAAATAGTGGGTGCCAAGTTGACCCCCAGTCTTCAAAGGAAAACAAGAAGATGAATGGTCCAGCATCACAATGATTCAAAGGACACAGCTAAATTCCAGAAACATGTCTAAAAGAAAAATGGCTTCGACCTGCTAGGCATGTCACATGACTTGATTAATATTAGCAACGTTGGAATATTTCAAAAGAAGAAGGAAAAAAAAGAGCATCATAGCCTCTTTAGATAAGACTGTACTGTGCACTGACTTTTGCTGCATTAGGGTTTGAGGAGTGTATTTTCAATTCAGTTTATCTAACTTTCCATTGAACAATTACCTTCCTCATGAACTTAGAAGCGATCAAATTCTTGAAAGGAGATTTTGAACTATTTGAAAATTAAGTGTTACTGCACAATGCGTACTTTCTAAAAAAAAATATAGGCAGGATTTACAGTATCAAGTGACTCCAGGCAATAATCTACCACTCACATAGTCTGTTTCTTCATCCAGGTCTGCTCTATCCTTGCGTGCATTGACTTGAGGAAAAACTTCAGTTATCAGGTGAGTGTGTGGACCCGGTGCCTTGCCATTACAGTCACGGTGGTCCACTCCTAAACCGCTTCCAGCTTCAGACCCTCCTGTAAGGGACCTTCCTGTCCCAGACCCACTCCTCCTTGCAGGATCTGGAAGCTGGATAGGAGGCAGTACTGGTGGCTGTCCACCAGTACGAAGTAGTTCTGGGAGCTCCAGGGATAGAGCCCGCCGATCCCTCCTCGCACCAAAATGTCTGGAAAGGAACACTGGGGGTGGGGGTGGATGATGAGGGAGCAGAGGATGATGGGAGTGCAGAGGGTGAGAAAGAAGGGACTCCTGCTCTGAAGCATAGTTATAGGGGTGGGGAGTGCGGGTGCTGCGGACACGAAGGCTGCCTCCGACTGGATGTGGCCCACCAAAGCCATAGTTCCTTCGACCGAGGCTGTTTGAGCTACACCTGCAGAGCAGAAGATTAAAAATAAACTTAAAGGTTTATACAAATTCATGAACAATTGGAAGGTATAAATAAAGATGGGATCAAAACTATATATGTTATATTTTATCATGGCACTGACAAGGACATAAAACAACCTGATTTTCAAGGTGGTTTTTAAGTCTTAATGGAGTCAGAATTCATTGGGGCACCGGCTGAAATCAGTGGCTGAAAGAAATTGTCTACCTGCGACTCCATCCTGACTGTGGAGGCAAAGGTCGTCCCCAGTTGTGGTAGTTGGAACTGCGACCATGGCGCTACAATAGAAACAAGGTCAATGAAAGACCATTACCTCTGGCAGGAATAATACAAACTAAAACTACAGAAGTAGCTTTAACACACAGCAATTTGCATCATTGTGGATGGACAATAAATCAGTAATGAACTCAGCCTTAACTACCTCTTTCATTACAGTTTGTTCAGTTGCAGTAAATTATATATATACTGTATATGTACATTTATGAAACCTAATGTAATGACTATTCAAAGAAAAACTTTGCTTTGTCGTGTCTGCAGGTGGTGTTTTGCCCACACCCTTCAACATTGAACTGTTAGTGTTCTATTGTAGCGATTGGTGCGAAAGGGGGAACTCTGCGTCTTCGCCAACAACCAGAAATTTTCTTGAGCAAGGCATAAAACTACTATAATGACTTGACTTGCTGTGGAAGACAATTTTATGCTTATATGTAGCTTTATGGATCTAAAGAATGCCTGCCAGGTTATGTAAATCAGTCTATTCTTCCATCAGGAGGCTGAAGCCTGTTCCAGCTAACACAGGGTGAGAATTACTGCACACCCTGAACACAAGTGCATTTTTGGTCTAACACAAGGAGACAGACAACCATGCACACTCATGTCTAATGTCAGTTTAGAATCACTCATTAACCTAACATGCATGACTATAGACTAGCCCCCAGAGGAAATATGCAAACTTCAGAGAAACCCCAGTCAGTCATTCTTAATATAAGGTTCTAAATATTACTAATCATTTCAAAGTTCTGCTTATTTTTGTCATTTGTCTTTAGATTAAATAATAAATGATCATTAGAATTAATTCATTAAAAGTAACTGTACTTTTCAAAATGTGACAGTGGTGCATTGGAGATTGTCATTATTAAATCAAATATGCAAATCTAGCTTGTAGTTCCACTTAAAGGAACCATTTCTGTTTGTTTACACCTGACTAATCGTTTGAGTTAAATAAACCCAATTATAAGTTGTATCTTTGCCAGTGTTCAGTACAAGTTGCCAGTCAAAGCCTGAGCATAAGAATCTATGCATATGTCTCTATAGAAACTGAACTGAAGCATGTAAACTAAATGTTGGATAACACTTCAGTCTCCACAGAATTGCACTGCAGATCTCTTACGATGAACAATGAGTGTGTTTGTGTCAGTTTTAGACATATTTACTGTCAAGACAATTGTTCCACATTATGTGGCATACAACTCCAACACCAGCTGACTCTAATATACTCTGCACTGTGTAGTCAGGATTTTCTCACTGCTAAACATGCTGGGCTGATTGTAGCTTTCACTTGTGGCTGAATGTTATATAACCCGAATTCCAGAAAACAAAATTGATATCCTCAACTCACATAAGCCAATATCTTATTCACAACAGAACATACATAACATAACAGATGTCTAACCTGAAAAATTTTAGAATTTTATGCACAAAATGAGCAATTGTTAAAGCTTGTTACATCTCTCAAAATAGCTGGCACGGCAGCATCAGATGAGGAAAAAAAACAACACGTTTCAAAAAGATTCAGTTAGGAAAACATTCTAACAAGTAATTATGTTAACTGATATCAGGCCTGTAACATGATTAACTATAAAAGGGATGTCCTAGAGAGGCAGAGCCTCTCAGAAGTAGAGGTTTGGCAGAGGCTCTCCAATCGGTGAAAGAGTGCATAAAACGATCATGAAATACTTCAAAAACAATGTTCCTCAACGTCAAATTGTAATTGCTTTGCAACTCTCATCATCTACAGTGCATAATATCATCAAAAGATTCAAACTACAGATGTTTCTGTGCATAAGGGACAAGGGTGGAAAAACTTTATTGGATGCCCATGGTCTTCGGTTCCTCAGACGACACTGCATCACTCATCAGAATGATTGTGGCACTGATATTACTTAATGAGCCCAGGAATACTTCCAGAAACCACTGTTGTTTAACACAATCCTACGTGCCATCTGCAAATGTGACTAAAGCTCCATCATGCAAACTAGAAGCCATATTTGAACATGGAACAGAAGCACCGTCATGTCCTGTGGACCAAGACTTATCTGAAATGCACTGTTCCAGAGTGGGACAGTGTTCTATGGTCAGACAAGTCCAATTTCACATACTTGTAGGTAATCACAGATGCCCTGTCCTCTGGGCTAAAGAAGAGGGAGACCTTCCAGCGTATTATCAGTGTTCAGTTCAAAAGCCTATATCTCTGATGGTATGAGGGTGCAAAAGTGCATACGGTATGGGCAGCTAGCATGTTTTGAAAGGAACTTTGAATGCTGACATGCATAGAAAGATTTTAGAGCAACACATGCTCCCGTCCAGACGACATCTATTTCAAGGAAGGCCTTGTGTATTTCAACAGGACAATGCTAAACTATATACTGCAGCCTATTATAACAGCATGAATTGACAGGAGAAGAGTCCGGGTGCTGAACCTGCCTGCCTGCAGTCCAGATCTTTCACCTGTAGAGAACATTTCACTAAACGAAAAATACATCAAATGCATTTAAAACAACACAAACTCTTCATCAGCTGGAAATGTATATCAGGCAAGAATGGGACTGAATTCTAACACCAATATTTTCAGAGCTCATAACCTCAATGCCCAGACATCTCCAAACTGTTCTAAAAAGAAGAGGAGATGCTACACCATGGTAAACATGCCCTGTGCCTACTATTTTGAGACCTGTACGAAGCATTAAATTTGGCAATCGCTCATTTTGTGCATAAAATTTTCAGTTTAAACATCTGTAATGTTATGTTGTGAATAAAATATTGGCTCACGTGATTTGAGGGTTTTTAGACTTTCATTTTGTTCAGATTTAAAGAATGTTCCACATTTTCTGGAATTTGGGTTGTAAAAGTTTGTAAAAGTATTTTTTCAATTAAAATAAATACATTCCACGTCATTCAGATCATGCAGTTTAATCAATTGTGTATACAGTATTTAATCAGAATTTACAAACAATGCTATACTGTAGTTTCAAAAACCAAAGCAGAAATATCCAATTCCACTGCAGGAGAGCCACTGTCTTGCAGGTTTTAGATGTTTCTCTACTCCAACATACCTGATACTCCAAATAAAACAGATCGTCTCAAGAAGTTGTTGCAAATGACATTAATGTGAGTCAGGTCTGTTGAAGCAGGGGGGGGCACTTAAAGCCTGCAGGTCAGTGGCTGTCCAGGACTGGAACTGGGTATCTTTTGCAGAAAGGAATGTCAATTGTGGTTATAGGCAATTATTAAAGTACAAACTGTAATCACTGTGACTTGCCGTTTATATTATTTAAAAGGAAGGGATTTTCAATTCCAGTGTGGATCAGTTCTCAGTTCTTTATCACCAAAACTTCATCATGATTCCATCAGTTTTTTGCACAGACAAACATCAACAAAACAGTAAGCCTGTTAAACTGAGTGACGTTCTAATTGCACCAAAGCGCTGCATCAAACTGAGTCCAATCAACAGTATCTGATATGAAACAAGAAAACATTCAGCAAACAGATGGAGTTGACTCATAGTCTCAAGTATGAATTCATTAAGTATAGACATAAAAAGGCTTGAAAAAGAACTTCAAAACTTAAAGATAAATAAATAAAATAAAGATAAACAAGGAATTCTACTTAAAATCTCGAATGCCTACTACACCATTGCTTTTGCTAGGAGTGATGTAATTGCTCCCTTCTGACTTGGAGTGTTGTGAAAAAAGGGGAGATCTCACAGTAAAGTAGATCTAACACACCTACTGTGTTTAACATCATAACCTCTGCCGTAAGAAGGCTGCTGCTAACCTGCAGCTTATCATCCCTCTGGTTTTCTCTCCTCTCAATCTTCCTGTTACTGTGCCAACCTCTATGTCTCTCTATATCACCATCCTGCTGTTTTGTTTTCCCCTTTCTACTTCTCCTTGTCATCTCTCCTCTCTATAGTACTTCTCCCTCCCTTTTTTCTCTGGATTAACAGAGGACGGAAACAGTCAATTAATAGAAGTTGCCATGGTAACTGTATGCTGAGCAAAACCTGGTATACAGTATCACTTTTGGCTTCTTTTTAAATGATTCTGGTTCAGCAAACACAAAGGTATGAAGTTTACATAAATAGTGTATTGTTTGTATCATAAGTAATGGGTGCAATTATATATTTTTAATGAGGAAATCTGGGCTGTACAGCAGCTGTTTTACATGGAATTAGTATGAAAGAAAAGGAGTGTTCAGTTGGTTTAAACTAAATTCTCCCAACAATACCCCCTCCCCTGTTATTAAGCCTCAAAGCCTTTAAGTTTCAACTTCTTTCCATTCCTTTTCGAACATGGAGAATAAATCAAAGGGCTGATTGTTTGTGTTTGTGGACTGCACATCTGCTTGTTTTCTTCTGTTCATGTCATTTAGATTTGCTTTGTTTTGTTTTGTTTTATTCCTAACATGTTCAAAATAAATAAATAAGCCTCTGAGATGACACTGTGTGGAACTGTTACAAGATAACAATGGTCTCTTATCTTGTGCTCATCACCCAAGTATATTATAAAAGTTAAAGTCAGATAAATACAGATTTTCATGAAAACATGTTTAACAATATGCGTAAGACAATCCTTACTTTAAAACTATATATATTGATATATTGAGCTGTACTATTAAAGTTTTTTTATTAAATTCCTGTTGGATTTTTAGGACAGATTGAAAATGGTTTTCCCAGAGGAGGTAAAGTATTGGGACATTTAAGACAGGCAAAGCCAATTCCAATCCTAACAATTTAATGTTATAAATATGCCTATAATGTATTTACTTCATGCTATGAAGGTGTGTATCTGATATATAGCTGGCTAACTGCCATGCATTCATCACAGAAAATAATAATTTTTAATAGTAAAGCCAAAATTGAGAACAATTTCAAATCTGGAAACACATCAGCTCAGAAAATGTCATTTATGCTCTGTGCCGAGTGAATTAAATGGCAAGTTAACAAGCTCATATGGTTCTTAAAGGGCTGTATGTGCACACCAGGATCACACTGCAGATATCAGAGTACTGTGCACCTACCCTGACAAGCGAAGATTCAGGAGTAATTATGGTAAAAGGGTCCTCAGTGGATTGATTTTGTGGAGGACCAAATTGATAAAAGCTGCTTCTTTTCCAGAGTTTTTCCAAAGCCAGCTGCGTTTAATAGATATACTAATACACTGTTGCAACTGCTGGATTAAGTCCCTCTCTCTCCCGCTAACATGCTCCTATTCCATCAGCCTCTTTTTGGAATTCACATTTAAGAATCTCACATATAAGAAATGTGCTTTGGACATTACTCTGTTTAACTCATTAGTATGGTTCATTTGCCGTTTAAAATGGCTAAATAACTATCCTCAGTAGACACACTCCTAGAATTTGTATTTATTTTTCTTTCTTTTTTTTTTAGAATAAACCACCAAATTACCAACATTCAGTTTATCCATCATATGCTTCTTGTTTTGTTCATCTTCAGGTTATAATTCTCTTTTAACAGCCCTAATGAACCTAAAATAAATTAGGCTTGCACCTGACAAAGTCAAACACAATTAAATTCAATTAAATTTCATGTTCACGGTGATGGATGACGTGTGTGCTTGAGTGCTTGTTGATGACAGCGTAACAAGGTACCAGAGAGAGGGAGCGTCTCTCCAGGCTGCTCTTGCCCAGGCTCATCACACTGCTCTTTCTGGACTCATTTGGAAAGCTCCGCTTCTCTGAGGAGTAGGATCCCCTGGGCCCTGAAAGGGCACCCAGCTCCAGGTGGCCATTTGGTGTCAGAGTGCAGATCCTTGGGTCTGGACGGAATTGAACAAAATGAGAAATTGTTAGGATTTCTTCCAGTCATCAAACATTGGTTTAAAACTCTTGACATCACATCATACTGATGGAAATGTCTACAGATAAGTTATTCTTATGTACCTGTCCTGTCATCAGTGTTGTATTAAGCTCTCATAAAAACTCCTGGCCTTGTCCCATTTGCCACGTCTGCAATACTGAAAATCTCTGAAATCTCTGAAATCAGGTTTAATCCTCTTTGAAACGTATTTTTTGGTGAGTCTGTTGCAGACAGGTTGGACAAAGCCAGAGCTCATTTATCTTTGAACGCTCGCTTTTTGCATGTGCATGTGTCATTTTGGTTTCGGGGCTGTGCATATCAAGCCTTCTCTTAAATAACCTTCACCGGAAAAATTTTGGGAAATACTGAACTGCTGTTAACTGAATGAAAAAATATGGTTTGAATTGTTGTTTTAGTGGTAAATAAAACACTCATTGTTATCGGAACTGAAATTATTCCTGTTTCGGTTTAAAGGCGAGACGCTAACAGGCCAAGAGTGTAAAATTCACAACTAATAGCTATCACCTTGAAACTTTTCTGGTTTATTTATTACACTTAAACAGCTTTTTTTTATTGCAAGTTTTCAGAAATGTTATGTTTAAATGTGCAAATTAGATAGTATATAACCAGAGATGTGCTAATTGAATGAGGTTCAAAGTTTTATTTTTACATTTGTTCACAAATTATAGTTAAATGTTTGTACTCAAATGATTTTGAATGTCTCTATTTATTACTTCCCAATTTAGAAAATACTGTCAGTAATCAGAAAAACCTCAATTTTTGCCATGTTTTTGGTATGAAATGTTTTATAAATCAGGCTGTGAATGATATATCAAATATCCTGTAAAAACTTTGAAAATAGAGACAAGAGTATAACGGTTAGTTGGTGTCAGTAAGTGCTGCCGAAGTGAAGATTTTTGACTCAGAGCATGAGACTAAACTAATTTTGAGAAAACGGCCTTTAAACACTTTTGTTGTAAAACACTATTTACAGACATCGTATCCAATCAGATTCGTAGAAACAACAAAGCAGAACATTTACATCATATCAAAGCTGACAAATGTACAATACAGCATGTGTTGGAGCTTCATCTATAAACTCGGTAACACAGTCACAGGCTCACATACCTCCTGAGAAAATCACCTTAAGAAATTTGGATTGTAAAATTCAACCCAATTTTGTTAGAAAAAAACTATCTGCAGACATCAGATCCAACCAAATTCATTTTCAAAAAATGCAGAACATCTATAACACATCAAAGCTGCCGGGACGGAGAGATTTATTTAGTCTGAATCATGTCCTTTTGTGTTTCTGACTTTAGGGAAAGTGCAGATGCCCAAAACTTTTCTTTTTTGTTTTTTTGTTTTGAGGGTTACTTTCCATAAAACTAATTCATGGGCCAAGAAAATGTGCTCATGGATGTTAAAGAAGACATTATGTCTTGCTACATCCCGAGGAGGGAAGGGGAAGGACATGTATTTATTCTGGAGTGATCTCCTTTACGAAGACAACACACTAGAAACAAACTGCTACAAAACCATGATTTTGTGAATTGATCTCCACTCTCGAGTCCTGTTCCTGCTCAATTGGGGCAATTAATTTGCTAATCAGTTCATTTAAATGAGCAACATGAACTTTGAGACACCGCTGTGCTGTGCTCTGATCAGCCGTCACACCCTCCTGTTTTGATTGACAGCGATAACTTCGTGAACCCTTCATCAGCTGATCTCTGTCATCCTTTCGTCTCTTATAGATGAACATGACCATTGTCTTCTCTGAAATGTGGGTTCACATGCAGACAACATAGATAAACAGCTTAAATATACAAAAAAAACGAATCTCAAAATTGACCATGTGTTGAAAAAAATGATTTTTTTCCCTGCTGTGTCTCACCTTAGAATCTTAAACCAACCAACCTAGAATATCATCAGTTTCTTAAAAATCCTAAAAACGTATTAGATTGTGCATTCCCAAACTGAAATTGCATTGCAAAAGTAGTTCAGTTTGAAAAATAAGTCCTATCCTGTCCCAAATGAGTCATATCTTCAAGCGAGACCAACTCTCCATTTCCCAAATGTTAACATTCACAGTTAGAAATACCAAATTATTTGAACCTCCTAAAGCTCCACTTCCTATGTTTAATTTTTCTTTTCTTTTTTTAGGTATGACCTTCGGGGCTAAATTAAAATTTTTTGTCATACTTTCATACTAAAAATCAATTCCCACTGGATTAAGATGAACATTTGTGCTGAAGACAAAACCAAAAGGATAATTTGCAACGATATAGCTAGTTGTTGCTGAATATTGAAATTAACAACAAATCATTTTCTACCTGAGGGAAGAATCATTGATTTTCAGAAACCCAGATCTCTTTAGAATTCTCTCCTTTGAAAACTGATTTTGGTTCTGTGTGACATTAATAAAACTTTTCACTGTATTTAAAACCGGCTGCCATAATCTTACTAAAATATAGTTTGTTGCTAAAACTCTTAGGGGAGCACCCCCACAGCTAAAAGAGCCTTTACTTACATAAATCTTACCTTTAAAATAGTTCTATGTTTAGAGAATTCCAATCATTAACAATATAAGAAGGATAAGCACATATGAATTAGCAAATACATATTATCATAAAGTTAGATGGAAATTTATTTCTCACCAGATAGCTTTATTGATTCATGTTTCTCACTCTCATCAAAGTTGGAAGAGGAGTGGTCATCATCTGAATAAGAACGATTGGCATCACCCTGGAGGTAAAGAAACAAGGAAAATAAATAGAGAGAAGCAGGGGATGCCTGTGACACAGGACTCAAGGGATCTAAAAGAACACTGATGTATACTGTAGTACTGTTTTTTTGTTTTTGTTCTTCATAATTAAATGTTATTGGTCAACATATGTGTGCATGAGTTGTTTTTTTAAAATGACTTATTCTTTAAAATTGTAATCAAAAGTATGTGCATATTCCTTTCAAATGTTTTTGATTGTTAAGCTGCTAGCAGAAACCTGTAACTCTACCTGAAGTACAGTTCTTGAATACGCAGGATCCTAAAGCACTAACATGACATCAGCCAGTGGTTGCTCTCACTATCGCATAAATGTCAGGACACCGACCGGAATGACTCAGGTCGGTGTCCTCTCTTCTGATTAAATCAGTAAATGCTTGAAACTACAGACACACTTTTCCTAAATCCCTCATACTTTGTTTAAGACCAATGGGATTTCCCCTACAGCCTTCACTGTGGCAGTAAATTGGCTCAATAATCCCTCATGTGTTGTAGTAGCAGAAACAGAGCGGAGGAGCAGTGGAAGGTGAAAGAGCCTGAGCTGGGAAGACTGACAGTGAGAGCAAATAAAGGGGGAAAAAAAAACACAGACAGAAAGATTGAAAGACCGATGGCTGTGGTTTGTCCTAACATTTCACAAAAGCATTTTGATTTATGTCAATAGGCATTACACGTTTGTGTAATAAGTATGATAATGCTTTCATTTATGTATGAAAAAATAACTCTATTACTCAACTGCAATGATCATGACAACTGATGGTAGACTGACAGCATAATTTAGCTGTGGTTTCTGCTGAGATGGATGCTTCAGAAATTTTGCACTTAATAAATTGTAATAAAGTTTGGACTGCCACTAATAAATATGATATCCATGTCCAATTTCTGCTGAGCCAATGACAGACGGATGGTTTGTCACAAACATCCATGTACTGTTTTGATGAGATACTGAAGTCAGCATGCTAAGAAGCTACTGGCTGCTCACAGGAGGAAGATGGAGTGCTTCTCAGATGTAGTGCCAGATCTATGTCCACACAGGATGTATTTAGACTAATTCAAGCTACTCTATATGTACATATATCCATATATCATACCAGTCAAAAGTTTGAACATACATGCTCATTAAATCATGTGTATCAGTATAAATATGCAGAATGTAATCTCACAGCCACTAGATATAGTCCAATGATAATTCAGTATCAGAATTGAGTATCATTTGTGTTGAGAGCTTTAAAAGTTGAAGCTCACATATATGAAGCATTTCCTGGGCTTCCTATCAATTTTTATCTGAGCTGTCTTGACTAAAGTAGAATTCAATTTGCTCTTTCTAACAAAGTTTCTTGAAAAAAACAGCAAGAAACAGGAAGTGGTCTTATTATAGCTGCAAAATGTCGCTGTCAAAGGTTAGAGTCTCTGCTCTGAATATGACAGACAGATGGATGTCAGCCGCCATCTGGAGAGAACCATGCAGAGAAATCAAGGATGGAGAGATGAAGACAAGTTAAACATAGAAGAAGTGAAAAAGTCTGAAGATGTGTGTTAATCAGAAGCTGCCTTTGTTGAATATGAAGCGAAATTTAATGAATGACATTACAAGTTTTTCATTTGTTTGTACTTGTGAACTAGCTGTTTTGGGTAGTAATTGGTTGATTTTTGACATTCCTCGGTTACTGCTTTTGCCCCTTTTAGATCAAAGCGGTTCCAGTGCTGGTTCAGAGTTGGTATTAATGTTCTAAGTTGTTTCTAGATTAGAACTAAAAACATCTTCCAACACACATTTTACCCTCATTCTACACTTTCTACAATTTCTGTAGAAGACCAAAGCACAGGAAAACAGTTAATGTTCATCATCACAGTACAGATGTATAAATGTCTTAATCTAGTTTTGAAAGACTGTTTGGAACAACATTTGGAATATGTAAATAGTTTATTCAACACAGACTGTTACTTAGATTATGTATGCCCCTTAGATACTCAGCGGAAGGTTTCTTTACCTCTGCCTGAAATCCTTCTACCAAGATGGCCACCAGCAGGTTGAAGAGAACATAGTTTCCAAATGTCATGAGCGCCACAAAATAAAGAGCAGCAAGTGGCGAGGTGGCTGCCATTCCGTTGTACAAAACCACATTCCAATCCTCCTGGGTCAGAATCTTAAATGACAAAATAGATAAACACATACAGGAAGTCAATAAAAGTTATTTCAGTTTGGGTATTGTTTGGATTTAACAGTTACTAATAAGTAAAAAGATTGATCTATTTATTACTTAGTCTTTTTAATAAAAGAGTTTGAGTATAGAAAAAACAACATGTAAATGGACTATTGCATGCACTAGTACATAG
This sequence comes from Leptatherina wallacei, assembly GCA_028567055.1. Lineage (NCBI taxonomy): Eukaryota > Metazoa > Chordata > Actinopteri > Atheriniformes > Atherinidae > Leptatherina > Leptatherina wallacei. Next base: position 21,883,476 of record JAOXYM010000004.1, on the reverse strand, counting down.
AAAATAGAAATAAAAGAGAACATTCTGCATCACAAAATGAAAACAGTAGTATTTATAATGTTGGAAAAACATGTTATTATCATCAGTCTTGAGTAATTAAAACTACATAACAAAGCATCTGAAATGACTATATATATATATATATATATATATATATATATATATATATGTATTATG
>JAOXYM010000004.1:21860739-21873106 GCA_028567055.1 Leptatherina wallacei | reverse complement strand
TTTAAAACACAAGATATAATAAAACTACATCTCACTTTAAGAGCCTATTAATGACTCACTAGATATTCTCAAAACGTGGATAACTTTCTTACTAAGGTTTGAAAAGCTAGGTTGATTTCCCAATAATGGTGAAAGGTTACAATTAAAGGCAACTGGTAGATGTAGATGTATCAGCAACTACAACAAATCCAGATTTTGAGTAAAGCTCTTGGCTTTAAAAAGATTTAATATTTAAAACAAAAATAATTTTTTATATGACTAAGATCTAGTTTTACTTGCTAGTATCAAATATAGTTGGTGTATGTTTTTTTTTTTTTTAATGATTGCACCTTGCATTTGAAAGCCCAAAAAGCTCTATATCACACATATGTTTGACCACAGCTTCTCCAACAACAGACATCCTGTCATTTCCTTTTGGTATTAATGTTGACATTTTGGCATGGAAAGACAATCATTTAGGAGTGCTGTTTGATCTCCATTCATCCCTGTCTAATCTCTAAAGTATCCATCATGCTGATACATTATTAATTTCCAAACAGCTGTTAAGTTCTCTGGAGTGTATTCACACCTGAGTGATTCATATTGTTCAACAGGGAACGTAAAATAGCAAGAAAAAATTCCTTTGGACTTAAAGACACAAGAAGTTAATATAAGTTATGGTTATGTAAATGAGTTTTAAACAAAACCCCTTTTCCGTTGAATATTGATTTTGTCCAATTAATTTGCAAACTGCGTTTCTAATGACTACAACCAAAGCTAGTTTGAGTCCAGTTCGTGATCTGGCTTAGATAGTCCCTCAAGGAATTTGTGATGTTGCGATCACAACTATTAACAAATTCAGCCAATCCTCATGAATTCTACAAGTCCTTGCGATTTTGTCCAAACACCCAAATTTTGATGCAACTTTGACAAATTACAGCACTCCTCCGCATTACCTGATATACATACGGGATCAACTTTACTTTGGTGTTTGTTATTATTAACACGCAGTCATGAGCAGGAGAACCGTGTCGCATCTGCCGTCAAAAACTGCCACGAGGCACGCACTGTAAATGACACTTTTCCAGTGTTTGGGGAGAGTTTTAGCTCAACTGGCTGAGTGGACACCTCACATACACAGGCTTCAGCCCCCTAAAAGCTGCTTTCCAGGTTCAAATCACCTGTCACATCGTCTCTTTGAACTGCTTTTCTGTCAAATGACGGTTTCATAAAGGCTCCAGAGCCTCCATATATTTTTCCAGTGTTGAACATAAAAGTGAAGGGGCTCTGTTTTCTACAGAGTGCAACAGTTCAGTGGAAGACAAACAAAAAACACCACCAGTTAATGTCTGAAATGCATGAATAGATGAGGAAACTCACCATGATGACTCCATATCATCCAGCTCTGCTGTAATTGCTAACGGTATCTGAATATAAATAGACTATATACCCTCCTTCTCCTTTATTTATTTGTTCTTTTTTTTTGCTGTTTGATTAGCAATTTCAAGAGTATTCTGCTGAATAGCAAAATTATTGTAGTTTGGCAGAATAATCTCTTCATTATTCCTATAATCTTCCACTAATCTTCCACTCATTTGTAATAAAGTGATTTGTTTTGGGATTGTACTGTGTTCTCTGTATCATCTATGCTTGCTTGCCAAAGATGATCGCACCATCTTCTGTACCTTAAAGAATCAAAGATGTGACATGGCAGGTAAGCAGAACGTTCAGAGAGAAGAATGACTTTTCTGTGAAGTCAGTGGAAGACCAGACATTCCAGCTTACTATTTCCTCCCTATTAACACAGCAAAGTCTCTCTCTGCCACTTTCCTTCTGTGTCTCTCTATTTTTAGTGGCAGCCGGGATGAGAGACGACCTACCACCGAGACGGTGGCAGGCATGAGTGGGCGATGGTATAGTGAGAGCGAGAAATATTGATAGAAAGACAAATAGTTCACAAGGCGGAGTGACAGTATAAGACGGGAAATGGGTAGGAAAAAAAAGGGGAAAAGTATGTTAAGAAACAATGGAGATGATGAAAATAGAGCATCATTGTTACTTGGAAAGCTTGGTAAAAACATTGCTCATGAGTCTACCTAATTCCTGCTCCCTAACATGTCTGTGCAGTAGGCTGGGGAAACATATTCTACAGAGATTATAAATGAAAAGAAATGGATGTGCAGTAGAGAAGATATAGAGTGTTTCACTCCAGAAGTGTAGACACAGAGTGACAGGCAGAGAAAGTGAGAGAGACTGTAGATTCAACCTGCATGCTCCATGGTTGTCAGTTCACTCTAGAACAACTGAAGCCAGTGAGACAGGCTGCAGCTTGTGTTTGAAAAATACTAAACAAGCAAATCCTTTACCTCGATCCACAGTAGTCTCTCTCCGATCATTGGAGAGTTTTGTTCATGTTGTTTTTTCTCTAAAAGTGGTAATATATATATATATATTTATACCGTATATGTGGATGTTTGTAATGTGTGTTGAGGTTGATCTTATTCTTGGTTTGTGTTTTACTTAGATCTATTGTGAACGAGATATGATACATACATATGATATGCACTTAGATAGAACTGTTGTCATTGTAAAGCTGTCTCATTGTGGCTCAGGATAATAAAGAACTAGCCCAGCGTGTACCAGATAGAAGAATAACAATGTGCAGACAACTGATGATGTGATTGCTGATAACTGTTTGCATGATGAGACCTTCCTTTTTTGTGCTTCTGAGTGGTCCTTAAGATCTCTCTCTAAATAGCTTAATATCCAGCAGTGCTTTATTGAATTATTTGGACTTTATCTTTAAGGCACATACAGTTGTCTGTATATGGCATTATGCATTATAGCATATCTGAGTAGAAATCAAACCATAAGGTTGAGAGAGCTACAACCAGATTTGTGAGACCAGACTGTATCAAGGCACAGGTCTAAGGAAGGACACAAGATCATTTCCGTAATGTTCAGTAATCCTCAATCCAGGAATGTATTGTAGAATTACCAGAGAGGAGCCTTTCCTTACAAAAAGATATACAAGGTCCACTCTCAAGTTGTCCAACAGCAAGTAGAGGAAATTGAAAAGTAAATAGGGTATTAATATTTCTTAGTTTTTTTTACAACTTTATATAACACTATAAACCGCATAACATATAAACATAAAACATTATATTAGAATATTTGTATATCATGTTGATTGCATAAAGTTGCCATGAAAATAAAATCCACATAAAGGTTTTCATGAGAAAGTGAGGACAAATGTTGCCTAAAATGTAGCATTATGAGTAAAATCCTCTTCCTGTCTTCTTCTCTCATTGATCCTGCTGTCATGAGCTTATCTCTGCATGTCAAAGTCACGGCTAGGGATGTTTGTTCTGTCCTTTATTTCCAGCACAAAATCAAATGATACATGACAGCTACTTTTCCTTTGCTGTTCACTTTTACTGAATGTGCTATACTCTTGGGAGTGCTGGTGACAGAATGAAAATTAAAAAGTCAAACTATGAGAGGCATTTTCCCACATCCAAGAGTAAATGAAGCGTGTGGTGACAACAGAGAATTGAAAATATAATTATGGAAAACAAGCCAGTAGTACCTGCTGATGATGCTCAATACCCATGCTGATGGTGTTGATCAAGATGGCAATCATGATGCCTCGGTTGAAGTACTTGCTCTCTACGATGCTCCACAGTTTCATCCTCATCTCGTGCCATAATTCCTTGCATCCCTTCTTAGGACTACAGCACACATTGTTTCCTGTGCTGTTTTGGCCTTGCTTGCCTTTTTCTTTACCCCCAGACTGTTCATCTTCCCTGTTTGTTCCTTCCAAGGCTCCCTCTTCTGCTTCATCCCTTGCTACACTGTGAACTGGTCCCATCCCTTTGTGTGTCAGTGCTGCAGCACACTTAGGGCAGCCATCTGTGGCAGAGGTGGCGGTGAGGGCCATGGGCTCAGCTGGTGAGGTGTGTTCTGGTTTATTATGATGAGGACACAGAGGACCTGAAATGATGCAAATGCAGTGTTAAAGAGTAAGACAATACATGTATGTTTATACTGCTTCCTTAATGATTATTGTTACATACCTTGCCTCAACACTGCTCTCCTCTCCCGTCCTCCCCGTCCATTGGCTTTCCTTTCCCTCACTTCTCCTCCACCTCTACCTCTTCTTACGCCACGGAAGCCACGGGGTTTACCCCGCAGTGTGTAGAAAAGCGCTACAGTTTGTCTCCTGGCCTTGCGGATAAAGTGGCACGCCAGCTGAAAAAGCTCTTCGTAACAGTCTCCTGGTTCGCTGGCCAGCGTGGAGGAGGAAGAGCACCGAGCTCGCTGTTCCTGCATCAGCTGATGCTCCCGCTGCTTGGTCTCTGAGAACTGGGTGGCGATGACCACGAGGCACAAGTTGATCATAAAAAAGGAACCAACCTGAGAGTAAAAGAGGTTTGCATACAGTTTAATGGACAGAGGTGAGTAAAGCTTGACTGTTCCAAACGCTGATAACTGTTAAACAAGCGCTTTTTTTATTGATATCTGAGAACAAGTTGGTATTAGAGCTAGTCTGCAGAATGTGAAAGCTCTTTCAGGACATTTTCATAATAATTCATCATATGTCAGTAGTAACTAAAGCAACAAAGGACCAAGAAAAAAACAACACTTAAAAATACTGCTTCACTTGTAGAGGCATGCAAAGAAAACCATCCCCCTGTGATTCTTGCAGTAATTATCTCATTATAGTATGATTGCATTGATATACATAAATGTTTTAAATAAATGCTTACTGTGGGAGGGTAGTTATTATTTGCCAAGTTGTTTCATAAATGTGGTGATTATTTTTTTGAATCAGACATTTAGAAAACACTCAGTTCAGACTGTCACAATATTTCTCCCGTAAAATCCTCCAAATGAGCAAAACTAATTCAATGAAAAACAACAAATTCTCAATTTTGAAGAAATGTACTGTAAAATTGAGATTTTTAACATGAAGAAGACGTAATTGATTAGTAACACTAGTTAAAATCAGGTGACTTAAAACTAAACATTTATTGGCAAAATATAAAACTTCAGTTTGTAAAAAACGAAACAAAAAACCCCGACTTGTACAAATTCTACTGGAGCCTAAAGCCAACACTAGTTTGCAGATATTGAAAACAGGAAAAAAAAGTTATAATGCATGTATATGACACAATTTACACTCATCTAGCATAACAGTTGGACACAACATAAAACAACCTGAACAATGTTCTGTAGCAAGCTTTGATATAAAGTATGCAAATTGGCTTGATGTCCAGAATACTGGACAAACAAAAATAAACATGTTAAATTGTGAGTTGTTGGCCTCTTTCTATCAGTCCCAGTCCCGAGTCACTCCAGCTGCGATACAGTTTTTCATAATCGGTGGCTGCTGCTCAAACAGCCGATTACTCATTCACAACCAGCTGGCTGATTTATTAGTTCTATATTTAAGTTTATTCTAATTATTGCTTTTGCTCAACAAGCTGTGGTTCTCTACATGTGAGCAGATTTACAATTACCAGCCTCCATTTTAGAACAATGTGAACATAATGGCAAAGATTTTTGTGTCTGGGAGTCCCTGCATACTCAATGTGATTTCGTGTTCATGTGTGTTATATCCTCCCGCAATCTTTCAGTTTAAAATGATCAGAAACATGTATTTCTTTGATTAAGTTTAAGTTGAACTTACATCTGGTATTGTAGAGGACTCAAAGCTGCATTATTCTATTTGTTTGCATCTACCATCCATACACCCACTGACATTGATTAAATGCATCCACAGTAATTTGGAGTTTATAGTTTCGTCCGTGAATGCTTGGATTTGTGGACAGCAGAAACTACTGTCCTTTGAATTGGTGGAAGACAGATCTACTTTACAAGCTATTGCCTCTCTCCTAATTCAAATTTAATAATCAAAACTTAAAAATTAAAAAGCAAAACAAGAGAAAGTCAAATGTACATTCAAGCAAATGTATTTTTCTGCATCATAAATTTTATCCACCGTTTAAATCCTAATAAATCAACTCACTGAATAATTGAATCCTGCTGTTTTGCGCCTGCCTACAATTTCACGCTGAACATTACTGTGGTATGGCTTGAAAACCATTCAACTGTAAAGGTCTTAACATTTTTACATTTAAAAAAGAAAAAAAGACAAGTAAAGTCTATAATCAAAACAAAACTTATTCAGTCAATAATATTAGTGGTTTGAAAATGTGGAAAATATGGACTGGCAGCCTGTCCAGGGTGAACCCTGCCTCTCACCTGAGAGCAGCAGGGATAAGCTTCTATCTGTGATTCTCAATGCAATGTGACATAAGCGGTTATAGATGATGGATGGATAGATCAAATTAATATCTGCACATTGTGTGAGCTGAAAAGTCTAAAAATGCTTAACAGGCATTTAACTAATGATTTCATAAGGGGGCACACTTATTTAAATATGTCATTATCAGCACATGTGAATATGAATGGTGACATTAGAAAGTGTCAGAGGAAACAAATTTTCATCTGTCAAAGGCAATATTGTTTTTCTCTATGAGGCATAACCATGGTGCAAAGTAACTTCCTGCCGCTGGCTAGTTACTCCAGCTTGTGTAAAATCCCCTTAACCTTACATAAGATTAATAGATGAACAGCTTTTGCATCACAGCATCTGGCAGTGAGAATCTTTTGGACACTGTGGAGTCTGGATTGAGGGATCAGGCTTGTTCCGGCACACCCCACAAAACAAATCTCTCTTTAAACAGCTACTCAGCATTAAAGTGGCTGTGGACAGAGTGCAACTGTATGGAAAAGATTTCAGGGAGTAAACCGAATCTGTCATTCAAAATCATCGCTGAACGGGAGGTGAGATTCCAGTATCTAAAAGCTTTATCTACACAGACAAAAATCTATGGCAAAAAAAAAAGAAAGAAAGAGAATGGTATGAGAATTTGAATGTTCATGCAATTCTGGCTTACATCAATTATTTTTGCAGTGGGTGTAGAAAATGAAATGTGCTGCAGCTCTCAACGTTTTAGCATTTTCTGGGAGAATCATGTGGTGAGATGGATTTAGAAGGAAAGAGGAAAAAAGAAAAAGGTCAAGGTCACACCGAGAAGTAGAGACGACAAGCAAAAAGAGAAGGACAGTGAAAGGAACAAGGCGGGGAGAGGTATGAAGTCCATGGCTCTCTAGGCTGTGATCAATAGTGATTGTAAGCCTGATAACATGATTCTGCTCTCCATCTGAGCCACAGTGACAAGGATATGAGCAAATGAATGTGTGTGTGTGTGTGTGTGTGTGCATGGCAGTATGTATAAAAGCGTGCTTTGTGTGTAAAGCTGCTCTTTATCGATTCAAAGTAGTGAGTCATGGTCAGACTTGTTTGGTTTTCATGCCAACTTTACTAGAATTGCAGACAGAAAAAGAAAGAAGAGGGTCCCAGCATCGGTCCAGCACCCACATTGGTCGCATTAAATATTTACTTACATTCTGTAGGAACTGCTGAAATATAAATAGCTTGCGCTGTACGTGTGTGTCTTTGTATTTTTAGTGTTTGCACCAAAGTCACTTTATGTGAGACAGAAAGAAGGTGTTAAAGACAGAGGGGGGGAAGGTTCACTTTGTGTCCACAATGTTAAAGATGCACTGATCAATGTTTTTTACATGGCAGCAAGGATGTAGCTACATGTTATGTGAAACCCGACACATATACATCAATAAATCCCCAGTCTGCAGAGCTGCAGAGCCTCCAAGCATTGTATTAGTTTTATGAGACATTTATTGTTTAATTTTGTACCCTTACCAATGCAGATTTTAACTACCACAGGCATCTACGGTTCAGTACACTTTGTATTAGTACCAAACTGTAGGCAAGAAAAACAACTGTTGGAGAAATCCAAACATCCAGCATCAAAGCTGCAGTAGATAGAAGGAATCCATTTAAAAGAACAGTCTTCCAGCTATAATTCATTAAATGACAGAAACAGATTCCAAATAACCTATTCTTGTTAGCAATTTTCCAAAGGTGGTGAATCCTGGAATATTATCAAGGATTAAACAACTTTTTAACTTTGCTGATCTGAACCAGTTGATTAACGCGTTGCTATGGTGATGCCCGTAACGGAGTGATATAACAGTGACTTAACTTGCCGAACTACGTGTGGATACAGTATACGGAAATAATGCACGCCAGTTGGCATTAGAATTCTCACTGACCATGTTATAATCCTAAATACACTCCTTTGCCTCACATTACCTGGCTTTTTGGAATTAAACGTTATCTGTATTGTCCAGAAATTATGAGGCATTTTAAGGGCTGATTGATAAGGGCTCAACAGGTCGAGGCAAATGGCCGCCCTCCCTGAGCAGGGTTCTGCTGGAGGTTTTTCCTTCCTGTTAAAAGGGAGTTTTCCTTTCCACCGTCGCCTCTAGCTGCTCAGGATGGGGACTGGATCAAAGACAAGATGCAATGCAGTCTGTTGGTTTCCTAGGCTATTTGTTATGAATTGGCTTGTACAAATCAATGTATGACAGTCAGATCAAACTGATTGTCTGTGAAGTGCCCTGAGATGACATTGTCATGAATTGGCGCTATACAAAAAAAAAATCTAAAGCTGAATCAACAGCTTAAGAAAGGATCATCGTTTCATTGGAAGATTAAAGTTTTTCAGCAGAATTTCTGCTGTTTTCTGCCAGATTTATATTATTGTCCTTTTCAATAGTCTCATTATTTTTGACGAGGATTTTTTTGCTTTGTTGTTGTACAAAAAAGTGCAAAGCATTATATTTAACAAAACTCGAATGCTTTCTCTTTCCTTTCTTTCACTGTAAGCCATGTGTCTTTGTTCAAACAATTCATTTTCATGTCATTCAGTCTAATGATTAATCAGAAAAAGCTTTCTTATTTATCAAAGCAAGCGTTTGAATTTTATAGGCAAATTTTTGTGCATCTGTCTTAGTTAGATGAGTCTTCCTTGATCTGTGTCCATGGGAACCAGCCTCATGCTATGATAGCTGTATGTCCTGAGGTGTTGGCACAAAATCAGCTCAGATTCATTGGGTTTCATCCTTGAACTTAAGACAATTCTTGGAAAATAAGACTACATCAAACAGTCTACATAAAATCCTGGCCTAGAGCAGCAGGAAGGTGGGGGGAGTGGTTGGTGGTGCCCTGGTTCCCGGGGAGGCCATCTGGGGGAGTCCTGGTCCTACTGGGTGTTTTGCAGGCCCTCTGCCTGTGGAGTGTGGGGGCTCTTGGGAGCCCTGCACTCTGTCCGCCCTGAAGCCTAAAGACTCAATGTCATGTACAACTATTGCCTCAACAGCAGCCTGTTTATGTACTCTAATAGTTAAATATTGATATAATTTTTTTAAATTCTTTCTATTACTTTACTTTATTTAGACCATGGATGTAATTACAGCTTAATTTCTAATTTATAGTGAAAATGGGTCCGTGCAATGTGGAAAATGATCCAAGATTTATTTAAGGCTTGCTGAATGGTTAAACAAATTTCACATCTCTGTCCTTATGTTGCATCATCAAATTTGGACGGCATTCTCCTGGTGACCAATCTGCTGCGTTTCTTCTTAATTATTGAAACGCAACAACAATGATCAGATGTGCTCCATGCTGGTATCAGGCCTAGCCGCGTGCAAATTTGGAGATTAAGCCATGTCAAATGAAGAGGCCTTATTAAACAGAAACTCTTTAACAAGACAGGTTGAAAATGTCACTTCTGGATACTAAATCCCAACTGAAGAGGGCTGAGCTGTTTTCCACATTTAATCTACTGAGTTCTCTTGTCCAAACTGTAAATGATGGTAATCACTATAAAGAATTCATCTAACTTTCATCATCTTTATCTCACTTATTGTCATGTCTTTCCATCTGCCACTCTCTCTTGTCGCGTAGTTCCCCTCCAGCATTCACATATCTGCCCATCAACCTCTCTGTCTCAGTTCACTTCATCACTTTATCACACACCGGATCTGCATGAATGTTATGTGAGTGAAATTGTCAAAGCATCTAAACTTCTATCTCCTTCCATGCCTTCCTTCTCTCTGAACGTCTGTCTGTCTGGTGCTGCATGCTTTCCTCAGTACTCTGTGTCATGCATAAGTCTATGAAACATAATTAAAACTCCCTCCATCTGTCTGCCAGTGAAATGAGGACAAGCTGGGATGTGAACAGAACTTTTAACATCCGGAAAAGAAAATTGCTTAAATCACTGATTTAAGTCTGTTTGTGGGAAAAGCTTTGAAACATGCGGTAACAAATCTGATTGTCTTCTCTATGAGGGGGAAAGACAGATGCAATAATGGCAGGGAGTAAAACCCAGTCATAGTGCTTATTGTTATTCCTTTTTTTTTCTTTAATTCTTTTTTTTACAGGAGGAAGTTAAGCTCATGATTTGTTATTGCTTAATCTACGATTATTCCAGTCATCTTGATCTGAATTTTTCAAATTTTGTCACATGTAACTTTACTTAATGTGACTAATAAGGGATGCTCAGTTCATTTCAATTTAATTCAGCTTTATTTGTATAACAAAGTCATTTGACTTTACAGACAGTCAATTCACCCCAATTCATTGGGATATAACAAAAAAAAAATCCACATTAGTCCAATTTATAGTAAATGTATTCATAAAAGCCTATTCATAAAAAAATATTGTGCATCTAAGGAAAACCAATGGTTTGCATCGAATCTTGACTTCAGTTCAGTCCATCCTAAGCATGCACGGGGCGGTTGGAGACAGTGGATGTTGAACTGGCTGTTTCTAAGATGTGCTTATTTTCTTGGTTTACTTAGCTTTGCTATAACATGAAAGGATGGTTTAGCGTGCAACATAATTTATGACACGTTAAACCTGATCCTGCGATCAACGTCTGTTCCAACCATGTGAGCCCAGAGGACATGCTGAGACATTCACTCTAATTAATAACAATTCATTTAGTATCAAAATGAGCGCTCGCCTCCTCTCATTCCTCCTCCAATCCTCTCTCTGATTTTATTCCGACACTCCAGTCAATCACCACCACCTCCTGGTTTTCCCTCGTCATCCATCAATGCCATTTGGATCCCTCCTTCCCTCTTCATCCCTACTTTCTTAAGCTCCTTTGCCATCTTTCTTCCTGCTTTCCACACCTCCTCACCATTTATCTATTCTCAGTTCCTTCTATTTTCTCAATGCTTTCATCATCTTTATTCCTCTTTTTTTCCCCCCCGCAAACTCTTACTCCTGCCTATGGTTATTTCCTTCCTCTCTTCTTTCCTCCCTCAAACTTTCATCAGTGATGTTTTCACATCAAAAGACAAACCATTATACCACAAATATTCCATTTTTAGTGGCTTGATGTGAAGGATAATGTCCAACAGCAAATCTGAGAAAGAGCGTGGGAATGTGTCCTTTCGTGTGTCTGTGTTTGTGCAAATATATTTAGATGTGTGTCTGTTTCTGAAAGTATGTGTGTGTTTCTGCCTGACTGAGAATAAAGAGTAGAGTGACAGATACATGAATGGTGCCAAGTGTACAGCTCAGTGAGAAAGAAGAGATAAAACACAGAAGGAGGATGAGTGAGAAGGCAGTCAGGAGGGAGGAGAGATAAAAAGAACTGAGGTTAAAGAAATGAGTGAGACTCAGAGGGGAATGGGTGAGGCAATGACGGTCCAGTGGAGGAAGAGTTAGTGGATTGATTGATGGAAGGGAACGATACAGAAAGAGGAGTGTACAGAGGAGAGATTAATAGATTTGAAAAGATATTGCAGAGTGATATGAGGAAAAGTGATATGTTAAAGAATGCGGAAGGGTTGGTAAGAAAAGCATAGAGTAAAAGAGTGGAAAAGTTTGTGTTTGCCTCTGAATGCAGGCAATTAAAAGTGTAATAAAAAGACAATACAGCCAGCCCCTGGGTTTGTGAAGAAGCCGGGGCGAGCAGTCACGCTGCATTATGATAACACTCACACACACATAAGTACTCTTCGACAGGCTAAAATAGAAATATACTGAGGAACACACGCATCAACGCTCACACATAAAAGTATTCTGCAGCGCACGTACAGACGCTAAAGAACTAGAATTAAAAAGTGTCTTATCGGAACAAAGTGGGAATTCTTCAGGGATTTGAGCTCAGCTCTCACCGTGACACTGACAGCTTGAATGTGTGTCTGTGGGTGTGCACGAGTGTGTGCATACGGATGCAGCTGAGAGACAGAGACAGATGAAAAAATGGCAAATAGACTTCGTGTGTATTGGGAAAAAACATGATATTGCTTTTCAATTTTGAAAAGGGATTTCACATAAGAAAACGATTATTTATTAGGCCTATTGCAAAGCTCATGGCAAATGTTACTTTTTAAAAACATTTTCTTGAAAACAAAACAAAAAGTTATGCTTGAA
>JAOXYM010000004.1:21850384-21860639 GCA_028567055.1 Leptatherina wallacei | reverse complement strand
AAATCATGCTAACTACACATTATTAAATGCATCAAGTTTATATATGGGAGTATAATCATGCATAACTTACTATTATAAGTAGGATGAAGTAGATGAAGTTATAGAAGGAATGAGCATCCATCACATAGTACATAATCTCCACCCAGCCCTCCAGAGTGATCACCTGCAGTTGAAAGGACAGGTTACAGGAAGTTCACTTTTACAGGAAATCATATTTGATGTGTGAACACTGGTGGCAAATGGTGATGGTTCGATATTTTAGGAAATGACCTGCTTCAGGATACCATTATATACATTTCAAATATACAGCTAAAATCTACAGCCAGTGGAAACAGCTATTCTGGCTCTTTCTAAAAGCAACACAACCCAACTCTCAAGCTGGTATATTTTATAATCATAGTGTAGGCTACATCTTGTTTGTAAGTTGATTATGAGTAATATACATAGTATTTGCAGTTATGCATTTAATCCTATCCTGAATGGGAATTTGTTTTGGAAACTTTGTTTCAGATTATACTGATTATGTATACTAATTATGTGGTCTTTCTTTGTTTTGGATAAAGTCAACATGTTGGTTTATTTCCATTCTTTTCATTAAGCTAATAAGCTTTAGGGCTGCACACGATGTGGTGTTTAGCACCGCAGCCTCACAGCAAGAGGTTGCTGGTTTGAGCCGCGGGAGGGGTTCAAAAAAGTGGCCTTTCCGGCTTCCTCCCACAGTCCAAAGACATGCATGATAGGTTAATTGGTTACTCTAAAAAATTCCCTCTAAGAGCGAGTGTGTGCGTGAGTGGTTGTCTTTCTGCTTTGGCACTGGTGACCTATCCAGCGGGGTGTAAATGAAAAGGAATAAATAACAAGCTTTAACACAGTATTTCAGATGTTCTTGACCAGAAAGTTGATGACCACATGCTCCTATACATTTAAAAAATGTTCTTAGAAGGTTTTATCTTGCATAATAATCTATGTTTGTTTTATTCATTTATTTATTTTATCCCCATATATGTTGTAATTTTACCTTTGGAAACTGTCAACAAAATTAGAATAAAACAATCATAACACCATCTCTATATAAAGCCTTAATTAAAGAGGTTTTACATAAGTATAGTGAAACACTGTAGGAATAACAGCCCCCCTCACCCACCCACCCCCACCCCCATTTTTGGAAGTTTAAATTCAACAATGCATGGATAACCAGGCTTGCAATCATGCATGGTAGGTTTCCTCAATATTTCAAAAGAAGTTAAGGAGATGAGAGTCAAATTCACATCTGGTGACAGAAACGTTAATATAAACAAAAGACACTACAATTAGGATAAAACAAAAAAAGCTTTGAAAGATAAAAGAGCCACCAAATCAATAAACCGGTACTTTCTTAAATAGATGGGAAACAAATCTAAGCTAAACTGACATCAGACAGCCTGAAAGACCACTAAAGATAAGTGGATTACAAAAGTCTTTCTTTGGTAAAGGGGAAAGTGTTCACAAAATCAAGATTCAAGAGATTTAACTTCAAATGCAAGATACTGGTGACTCTCAAGAAAAGCTAGGTCTGACTTGGTTTGAAAGACATTTAAAAGAGGATAGAAGAACAAAATACAGACTAGACTTTTTTGTAAAGATACAGAAAAGTCTACTCTGTTTTTGTTGTTGTTGTTGTTTATTTTGCAAGATATAGTTCTACTTTAAACAGAATAAACCAATATTAGAAGGATATGACAAACAAAGAGAAGGATTCATATTCAAAGTGAATCACATCTGCTGCTGGGACTCTGAATTGCATGAGGCTAGATTCAGTAAAAGGAAACAATTCATCTGTCCATAGAAAGTTAAAGAAACATTTTTCAATCATATACCAACTGATGCATTTCAAACCACTGCGGTGGTGTATGGAGGCAAATATGTGAAAACTATATTTGCTCAAAAATTAGGGACCTGGATGTTTGCTACCATGGCAACAAGGGGGAAAGAGATAACTGACTTGGTCTGTATTCATATCTTTCAAAGATTTTCTCATATGAACTTGTAGTAGAATGTCAAAGTGCCACACGGGTTTTCTAAACAATTAAACATGTTTGGTTGATTATCTGCTAACATGATACAACCTTTTTTTTTTTAGCAAACTACTTACCTGAAAGATGACAATCCAAGCATATGCGATGTTATCAAAGTTGATGGCACCTTTATGCGGGTTGCTGCTTCCAGTGTGACATCTGGTGTAGTACTGGTTCCAGTTGACGCACAACCCTGCTACACTGATGCTGCCGTTGGTTAGAGGTTCAGGGCTCAGACCAAGTGACTGGCGGTACAGGACGTCGTCTTTATCCAAGCAGCATGCCCTGCCTCCTTCACGACGGGCCGGGACATCTGAGCATGACATGATGCCGTTGTCGACAGGTAGGGAGCAGATGAAAGGCCGCTCATCATCTTCATCAGCCATGTAGTATGGCCGGGGAAGACTGATCCCAGTAGTGCTGGAAGAGTTAAAGGGGTTGACAGTAAGTACTTGAAAAAAATCAGGATTAAAAAGTTACATTTACTCAATCATACAAATATTGGTAAGAGTGACCTCATGATTTAAGGTATAATATGATTAGATTTTTCAAAGAAGAAATTCTGAAAATACTGACAACAAATTAAAGCATGTTTATCAAAGTAAATATACAACTGCAAGATCCAAAAATCAAGATATAGCTAACGCTAAATGAGAAGCAAATTCAATTTTTTAAAATTGAATTTGGAAGAAAAAATTGTATTTATTCATTTTTTACTCTAACCATAGTTTTGATTATTAAAAAGTCAGGTTATGGCATAAGCCCAACCAGGAAGTGATAGTTTCATCCAGCTGCTTCCAATCAAATACAGAGACTTAAAGAGCAACACAGACTACAAAGAGAAATACATTTTACATATGCATATGTTAAAGTGGACACTCATGCAAGCATGTTATGTGAAGTTTAAAGAGAACAAAGCTGTTATTTCCTTCATGGGGATTTCATACATCCATGTGGCGTGAGATTGGAACTGAGAGCAGAATGATCACAGAAAGATAGATGAGTGGATGAAAGGACAGAGAGCCAGAGAGAGATGATTATGTTTGTAATGGTAAAATTGAGCAAAATTACACCAAACAGAGTCAGACAGAGATATGTAGGAGGTAGGGACACGCTTTAAACCTGACACACCAAGCTGAAACCACTAGCTGTCAGACACCATTTGCCAGCCATTGTGTCAGTGGTTCACTATTTTCTACAGTTTTCTGTGGTGTGCCCAGCACCGTTGCTTGTATTTTGAAAATTTTTCTTGCAGTCAGATTGATCACGTTGCACTGGTGACAAAGGCAGGCTGAGACAGAGCTGCCTGACCAACTGCTCAGTCTATAAAATCACTTATTTCACCCATTAAATGTGACCTTTATCCCGCCATCCAATTTTTTCTCTCTTTTGTACAGACAGCTAGACACACTGCCAAACATATTGGAGACTGACTGCAAGTGCTAACCAAAATTTCATACTGTAGCAAGCATGACAAAAAGTGTTAAAGTCAAAGCAGTTTAGAGAAAGTCAAAAAAGCAATTCACTCTTTTTCAACATCTATTTCTTTTTACTTTCTCGACTTTTCTTTGTCATACTTGATAATTATGTGGAAGACAAGTATAGAGAAACACAAAGTTGACTTCCTTTATCAGCTATAATTTATAAAGGTGGCAGACTCCAAAGAACTGAAATCGTATTTTGTGGTCCCTTCTTGAAGTAAAAGCAATAACTCACTTTGTTTTTAGAAATTAACATTCACATCAAAATTTTTTTAATTGAAGAATCAAACCAAGGTTTCAGTTATCAAGTTGGCAAACTAACATTAACCTCGACTTTTACTCAAATAATGCCTGTTTCTGGTTAGCAAGGCCCACAGTGCTTGGTCATTCAGTCTACATCAACATAGTTTCCATAGTTTTTGTGATCACATTAATGTGTCACAGCTGTTATACAGTGACAAAAAGATGAACAGGCTCATTACTTTGCAACTAACACAAGTTATTAAAATATGTCTCCGTCGAAGAAATATAATAGTCAATGTTGCAGTGGAGATCCTTTTCTGGTGTTGAAACTTGAAAGTCATCTATTGTGCCATGGAATATAGCAGTAATACAAACAGGAAAGAAAAAAAAAGAAAAAAGAAAAACAGATCATGTAAATGTGCTGGCATAACCCTGTGAAATAACTTCTAAACAAAGGTTCAACTTTTTTTAAAAATTATTTATTTATATTCATTATTGAACATTGTACATGTGTAGAAACAAAACAAAAAAATGATGTGTCAGAAATAACTAATTTAAGTAGTTTGAGACTATATATTTTTGGAAAGGTCCAAAACTAAAGAAAGCAAATGGGATTAACAAAGAAAACAGCGACATATAAAACACGTGCTTAAAAGGAAAATTAGAAAAATTAGAAAACAAAAGCAAATGGCATTGTTTTTTCAGCAATGGGTAATCTAACTAATTACTATTATATGTTATAATCAAACACTGGTGGTATCTGTGGGGGCAAAACAACTGAATAGGTGATTATGATTGGCTAAATGTCATAGATTGTGCAAGTACCCAAATATGGGTCTTTTGTATGTGGGACATACAAACGCCCACACATCAATAAGCAGCCTGTCGCAGGTCTAAAGAAAGTTAATTACACCAATCGCTGCACTGCAGACTGATTCAACCAGGATACGATTTGGCTCTGTAGCTTTGACAATCCCTTTTGACAGTTCACCATGTCACCGATCACATCCACATGACCTGTGCTCCACATCACCATAACAACCAAAGAAAACAAACTATCAATCCAGTTATCATTACCCCAAAACAATATATGGCCCCTACAAGTCACATCAATTGCACTTTATATTCTGAATATGGGCAGAGCCAAAACAGTAAAGCAGAAACAAGCTACGTTTCTGATTCCAGAGAAGCTCTTCATCTGCACTTGTAGGTCTTATTAATATGTTGCAGTATGCTTCCTCTGTTAACATGGACATAATGTCAGTGTGCGTGTTATGGGGACTTGATGTTGAGAAGTACAGATACAGACCAGAAACACCTAAAGAAATTGAGCAAAATGGCTTTAAAGACAAGATGCAGGTTTGCAGAAAGAGAATCTTCAGCACGGAAATCCGACAAATCAAATATCAAAATAAATTTCTGTCTGTGCATCGCTTTTTCTAGTTTAACTCCTTCTAATCCTAACTTCAAATCAAAAGTGCAAAAACAGCCTGATTTTAGTTTTTTGCTTCAGATTTATAAAAGAATAGTGAAAAACAAGCTGATTATTTATATTTTGAATTTGGATTTTGAATTGAATATTAAAAGAACAAATGATACACGAACCTAAAAGGTCAGTGTATGTTTTGGTCTTTAGATTTTTGGTTTAGAGGTAAGTATTGAAAAGCCAAAAAACGAGTGTTTATTTGATTTTTGTTTCAAAGTTAAAAAACTAAAAATGAAATATGAGGCATTTTTCATTTTAACTGTTAAAATGGGATGAAGAAAAACTTAAAAACGGTTTGATGTTGCTTGTATAATTTGCATAATGAAAAAAGAAATTACTCAATGAAAAAACAAAAAACAACCCGTTTTACCGTATTTTACACCGGAAGTGGTGGTTTATGTGAGCGAAGGGGAGGGGCTTACATTCAACGGGTTTGTGTCTGTTTCATTCAGAGAGGGCAGGGAAAGATGGGTACACATAATCTTTGACGATGACAAAGCTGCAACCAGCTGTCTCCTGAAGTCAACGTCATGATCTGAAAGATGTAGCTAGGCCTAAATAAAGTTTGTAATAAAGTTTTAACCTACACTAACCGGTTTTCTTGGGTTTTCTGTGGTTTTCATAGATTTCATAGAGTTACTCTGCAGTCATATAGGTCCGGCTCTGATGGTGTAACCCCCCGGGATGCCCTCCATGGTCTCAGTTGATGCTTACCGCAAGTTCCTCCACAGGAGTGAGGGGTTCTTGAGGGGTTCTTGCGGTCACACCAAACCTGTTCTGCATCCCTCCAAGATCTTGTCATTGGCTGTGAAATGGGTGTACCCTTTGTGGTGAGCCTACAGTCAGGGTTCGAGTTACAGGGGAGCTGTAAAGCTGATTAAACAAGCAGCATGTAGTACTAGCAGAAGGTTTTTTGCAGTAATCATATTTTTGGCCGCACTGCATGCAATAATATGCATGTACATAAGTTGCAAAGTCACACACGAAAATAAGGCTCCCCCGAAAGCCCCTATGTAATTTGAACCACAGTAACTACAGTAATATTTATATTATTGGTCACCGGAGGAATTTTTCCGAAGATGCAGCTGAGAAATTCTTACCAATCTGAAGAATGTTTTTATAGTTTGTTTGGGGGTGGATGGGTTAGCTTACATCTGCTTATAATATAATATAATAACTAGTTTAAAACTTTATTTAAAAAATTATTTAGGCCTAACCCTATGTTCACACCGCGAGCTTCCAAACGCGTACGCACCTACATTTCAACGCCCAGACACTGGATGTTTTCTTGCTTGATTTGGGCGTTTTATACGCCGTGAGTAGCGCGTTGCATTCGCGCATGTAGAGCTTTTTATTCGCGCGTCAAGTTGAACTTTCTGGCGATATATTTCAGCAGCAGAGCTTCTGTCATCGGTCTTAGGTAAGTACGTCAGTAGCTCCGACCCGACAACTTCCAGGAGAGTAGTTAGATAAAAAACGATAGCTGTCAATAAGCTACATAATGCAGCTCCATTTCCAGTCCGCCAGTCTCCTGCCTCCACCCCTCAAGATCTGACAAGCTGATTAAATGCAACACGTAACTAATGACAGCATCTTTTTATTTATAACACTCTGCGGGGTTTTGTTGACCCGTCAGCTGTTGCTGAACTCATTAACTCATTCATTTTGAGCGAATAGGCGGAAAACGCGCCAGACGCGCGAAGAGGACGCTTTATTCGCGCGAGTAAGATGCGCGTTTGGGGCTTTTCGCGCCGCAAATTTGCGGCAAACGCGCGGCAATTCGCATCTGTACATTGACTTAACATGTAATTTACACGCGCAAATAATTTTACTCGCGCCCGGTGTGAACGCAGGGTATGGCTGCATCTTTGAGATCACGAAGTTGACCTCTGCGACATCTGCTTGCAGCTGTACAGAAAGTCTGAGTAATGCACTGATCTTGTCCTGTTGTCCATCCATCCATCCATCAGCCTATCCCAGCAAGTATCAGGCGAGAGGCAGGGTACACCCTGGACAGGTCGCCAGTCTGTCGCAGGGCCACACAGACAGACAGACGCACACACTCACTCTTGTCCTGTTGTGTCATCATCAAAAATTGAGTACACACCTTTCCTCAAATAAATATGGCAAATAGAAAGCTAACTCCAGCACTGTGCGCACCTGCCCTGTCTGACACAAACCCGTTGATTTCACAAGCCCCTCCCACTTCCTGTCTAAAATGCGTATAACAGGTTGTTTTTTTGTTTTGCATTAAGTAATTTTTTTAATTCTGCAAACTATACAACCAAAATAAACCATTTTTATTATTTTTTCTTCATCCCATTTCAACAGTTAAAATGAAAAATGCCTCATATTTCATTGTTAGTTTTTAAAATTTTGAAACAAAAATCAAATAAACACTTGTTTTTTGTTTTTTAATACTCAACTCTAAACGGAAAATCCAATGACCAAAACATACATGGACCCTAAAACCCCACATTTTTGACAGTTTAGGCTGACCATGTAGATCTGGTAAAACTCCTTCAGACTCACCTAATCAGCAAATGTCTGCCCTCTCTGTCTCTCTCCCTGTTCTGTTTTAGTCTCTGTAAAGGTGATCTGAATCTGTAGTTATTACACTTTTCTTCTTCTTTTTGATAACACCTACCAAGCTAGAGAACAAACTGAGCTCTCTGTGTTGTCACAGCTAACCCAACAGTACCAGGACTCAACATCATCCTACGAATTCAAAAGAGGGACCATGTACAACAAAATAATAACATTGTTGCGGTTAATTAGCTGGCGTAAGCTGATGACTACTACTTGCTTCTATCTTTAAAAAAAAAACTTGTATATCCATTTCACTCAGATGGACTCAGGTGTTACATGCAGGCGATCTGATCTATTCAGTCAGAGAGGAAGGTGAGGTTGAAAATGTAGAGCAACGACAGCTGACTGGATTTAGCTGCCACAACTTACAATGTGAAAATTGCCTGTATTGTGTTCCAGGCATCACTAGCCAGACTTAGTTCAATCGATAGCTGACACTACAACCATTAAAACCAACAATGACATCAGACATCCATGTACTGCTTGGTTGTTCATCTTCCTTTTACCATTCAACGTTTTTGAGAGACATAGTAAAGATTTTTTGTCCACATTGATAGAAGAGAAAAGTAGTTGCAAATGACAATATGACGAATGACGAATAGCTCTGTGTAATTTCTGGGTTGTTAACTAAAGGGCACGCCACAGAAAAAAGCAATAGATTAATACAGACTTTTCAAGAAAAATAATTTTTTAAGCCATTAAGTCACCTGACCAGGCATTTGAGAGAGGCTGATAGCGGTGCATCTCTCCATCGGTCAATGTCTTTGTCTGGCTGTTTCTCTGTGAAATACGTTGGACTGAACAGAAATAATTATCCGGTGCACTGCCCTGTCATGAGTTGAGAATAAAGAGTTGTAAAACAATAGCAGTGTTAAACAAAGTGCAAAGTGCTCTCTATGTGATCTGACTCCATATAGATCCGTTTTTACCTTCATATGTTTGAATCATTATCAGGATTGAGAGTAAGACTCTGCTGCTTGAGGGCAACAGCCAGTGGTTTTCTAGGTTGCATATTACAGTTTTAATGATGGGCATTTTTTAAATGTCGCTGCCATCGCTATATATCCAAACTTGCAGAGCCACACTATCAAAACCACATTCAACACCTCTAAAGCAACAGAATGCAGGGACTTGACCTGGAGGCATCTTTACACAAACTCTCACACAATCTTCATTAATTAGTTCTTTGGTTTGTTACCAGTTTTCCAGCTCCATCAAACTCATTTGTCTTATAACGTGTTTTGTTTTTTAAGGTTTCTGAGTGCTTTGGTCTTGTCCTGGACTTTACTGGCTGAGCACTTTGTTTAACACTGCTATTGTTTTACAACTCTTTATTCTCAACTCATGACATTGGCTCATCTACTAACAGACATCATATCTAGGTGTGTATGAATCGTATGTATCGTTAGAATGAATGGAAATATCAAACAGTCTATCACAGTTTATCCTCTGTATTATTAGCCCACCTGCTCTTTCATTTCATATATAAGCACAGCAAAGCTCTAGTTTATATGGCAATTTATTTGCTCACATTATACTTGGCATTTTGTGTGTGTCAGGAAGAAAGAGCTTGTATTATAGTGTGTGTGCATGAGCAGACCTGTGTTTGTAGATATGATTTTGAGGGGACAACCTGTGACTCTTGCTATTTGTATTTTTGTCTTATTGTTATCCAGGGGTGTGAGAAAAGTTACTAAACATAAAAAAACAGACTCAATGTACCCACTTCTTTTTTCATTTCATTATTGTACCCACTATCTCCAAACTTCTGCGTCTGTGTAAAACTGAGCACACATTCAATGACAGCAGTCTACCTCATTATCAGACTGAACATTTGTGGTGTGTAGAGGTGATTATGTTCGCTAGCAGACAGACATCAGTTATTTCACACCTGAGGAGATGTTGGACACCTGTCAGCAGAGGCACCAGCCAAAGGTGTTGTTTGATACTTCCTGTTTTTGTACCTGGAAACTGTACAGTCCGATGTTTACCCACCTCTAGCAAAGGATTTATTTTTTTTTTTGGGGGGGGGGGGAATCAGGTCTTTATGCATCTTTTACTCACAGTCTTCAAATTAACTCAGTAACTGGTGGATTTATGGACATCCCATGAATGTATGCTTACTATGGTGGGTGGCCTATACCAAAGGTCATTATTTTCTTTCTAGGCTTAGTAATGCAAACCGCCTTCTACACAACTCCTCCATGCAGCAAAATCAGCCTGATCCAACGCTTGACTGACAATTTGGTCTACTGAGACCCCTGCAAACCGTCATTGCAATGGTATAAGCTGTACTAATGAAAAACTGTTGTAAACTGGTATACAAGCAACACCTGTTAACTTCCAGCTCCTCAGTCTGACTCGCTCAGTCCAACTTCTGTGGACTGCAGAGAACATTACTA
>JAOXYM010000004.1:21839863-21849890 GCA_028567055.1 Leptatherina wallacei | reverse complement strand
AGCAACACCTGTTAACTTCCAGCTCCTCAGTCTGACTCGCTCAGTCCAACTTCTGTGGACTGCAGAGAACATTACTACAATTGTCTGAACATATGACATAAATATGATCCTTTATTTACAAGTTAATTTATATTCTTACTAAAATCACACTGCTGTCTTTATCATCACTGAACAAATAGTGACAAACTATAACATGCTTGGCATTGTTTTTGGTTTTTTTCCCTTGATCACTTTACTCTCTTAATTTTCCAAAGGATACATAACCACAATTCCGGGGGAATTGACATGGTCTTCGCTTGATCCACTTCCACTCATTTAATTCTCAATAACTAGTTGTACACTCTAGATAACATTAACTGAATAATGCATGGACATTAGCTTCATTTTAAATTGAGCCGTTTCTCTAAGAAAACTATTGAGAAAATCCCCAGCTGCTCAATAACTCAACACAATTAAGCAATTTTAAGTAACTGCATATGGTTTTTAATACCAGTAACAAATGACAAAGTGCTTTCCAGGGATTCTCTGACAACAGATTATCTATTATCTGAAGAAATAGAATTCTAATATTTCTGCTTTAGTTTAATAAATTAATCACTTTTATTGACAGTATTCTCATTATTACAGCTTAACACAACATCTTAAACACCAAATTTTTATATTTTATTGTTGGTTTGTTGATGAATTCCCTGTACGTGCTGTGATTTATTTCTTATAATCATAACTGCGGTAAGATGGAAATTCTTCTCTATCGAAGGTTGTCATGGCTTCACACGCACTCAAAGAAAGTCAACACAGGGGAATAAAAGACAAATATTTAGCAGTTGGGAGAATCCGTCCAACCTTATGTATTCTATAACATCTTCATCTAGTTTATAGTTACTACAGGGCTGGAGCATAGGCCAGCTACCACCAGGTGAAAGACAGAGTATATTATGGACGGGTCACAAGCCCATAACAGGGCCAACAAGACAAACGAGATAAACAACCACACTCACTCCTAGAGTCAATCTAGAATCACTATTTAACCTAATATACATGTTTTAGACAGTGGGAGGAAGCTGGAGTACCCAGAAAATTGGAACAAAACAGAAGCCAAATATATACTGATTAGGATTGGATATGTCTACCTCAAAGAGCTCAACTGTGCAACTGCATCTAAAATAAAATCAACAACAGAATGAAAATGTGCAGTGCAACACTTACTTTAATTGGCTCTTAGAAGGAAAGCATACAGAAAAGTAAGCTGCGTGAAACCAAAGCTAGTGAGATAAAAAAAAAAAAAAACACATCCACCTCTGTGTGAGCATTGAATGTTTATAACTATGATGGGAAAAAAAAAAATCATTTTTGATTCCATCAGATGAAAAATAAGCTCAGCTTGTGTCCCTTAGAATCACGTTATCACCAACGACATTCTGTACAAATACATTGAAATCTTTGTTTTGGCTTAATTTGGCAGCTGTAACTTAGCAGCTAGTGTGGCTTCCTGTAATGTCTGCTTCTTGAAAGGGTAGCTGTGTGCAGCTCAGTCAATAATCCAAATATAGTTTCCTTTAAAGAATTTCAATCTTGTTTTCTGGCATGATAAGTAGATTATTACAGGGAGTTCTTGGTTTTGATGCATGTATATATTATAGGGCTTGAGCTTAAAAATAGTATCAAGGAGATGTAAATGGATTTGAGGGTGAATTGGTGAAGAAAGTAGGAAAACAACCCTGCTTGCATAACAGTGAAGGGCAATCAAAATGAATTGAATGTGCATTTTGTGTAGCTCATACAGCTCCTGTTGAAGCTAGTTGGCATAGTTTCACTATCCTTGAAATATGCAATATGTGGAACAAACTCCTAGAGACCTGCAGGTCTGCTGTAACTGTCAGCAGTTTTAAATCAGGGTTAAAAACATTCTTATTTTCAGCCTTTTATGATAACAAATGATATTTTTTCTGAGGGTTTATTTATTTTTTTTATTCATTTTTGTTGTTTATTTTGTGATTATACTTGTGTTTGTTATTCTTCTTACTGCTTTCTGCACCTCGCTGTATTGTTTCTGGTGTTTGTATGTAAAGCACCTTTAATTGTCCTGTACATGAAATGTGCTATATAAATAAACTTGCCTTTCCTTGCCTATCATCAATGCTGGAGTAGTTCAAAAACATAAAGTCTACAAATCTTGTTTTTGGTATTTGACAAAAAAAACATTGCATTGACAGCAAGATACAGCCATCACTGGACTGCAATGCGTCTAAAGTATCTTTTAGTTCCGGATGTAAAATACGGTGACCCTGAAGTGCAAACCACATCAACAAATTCAAAAACACAACCACAAATTCAAAAACACAACATATTCAAAAACGCTAAAACAAATTCAAAAATACAACTACATTAACAAACCAGAAGAGGTAGGTACCGCAGTTGGCAACATGGTACACCTCTGATTGGATGACGGCACTGTTCGTCTTATGACCCAGAAGTGGAAAGTAGCTGTATTGTATGTTCCATATGCTTTGTGGTAATAATGGCTGGTTGGATTGTTTTATTTGGTTGTTATGGCGATGTAGACTGGAGCACGGGTCGCATGGATGTCGGTGACAAGTTGACATTGTCAAAAGACATTGTCAGTCGGTCAGGCGGAAGTATTGCCAGAGAGAGGAGGGCTGGGTAGCGGTTGACTGCTATTGCAATTTGATGCTCTACTTTAAATGATGTCTGCAATCTTCAACAACGAGGACCTGTGCATTAGGCCTATACTTGTGACAAATGTTTTTTTTTTGTCCAGTTTTTTTGCAAAACTTGCTGAATATGCTTAAGTATAGGAACTTGTTTTGGTTTTTTTGGCCCCTATGTACTTTTATGCTTAGAAACCTCAAGAGAATACACATGCTACATGCTTCTTTCATTCACTTGTCATAAACCAGTCAATCTGAACCAGTTGGTAAACGCGTTGCTATGGTGACGCCCGTAACGGAGTGTGATTTAACCTGCCTAACTATGTATGCATATACGAAAATAATACACACCATGTTGGCATGAGAATTCTCACTGACTGTGCTATAATGTGTAGCTATTATTCAATTGCTGTTAGCGCTACTTATTATTAGTCGCCTATCTGTCAGCTGTGACGTGTTTACCAGCTGTTATTCATGGCAGATGGACAGGCAAACCGCAGCCTCATGCTAAAGTTAGAATAGACAGACAAATACAAAGATGCATCAAAGAGGGAAAAGAAATCAATTCATGGTTGTGTTTTTGAATTTATGGTTGTGTTTTTGAATTTATGTTTTTGAATTTGTGGTTGTGTTTTTAATCCGTGTATGGTTCGTTCTTTGGTTTTTCCATTTCAAAACAAAATAAGTTATTATTCTTATCAATATCATTAATATTAGCAATAGTAATCACTAAAAAACATATTCTTTTCGATAATCGATCGAGGTTGCTGATATCCACTTCAAGCAACAGCTATTTTCTTCTTCTCTGTACAAACATATGCAGCGCACACTCTAATACAACAAAATACAAAAACAATATGAGCAGAGTAAGCTGATATCAGCCACTAAGAAATTGCACTTCTCTGATTTTGAGTGACATGACAGAAGGGTAATTGAATTTCTGATACCTACTCTAAAATAAACATCCTGCAGCTACTGAGAGCATTGGTCTCGAAAATACCAAGATATAAAGGAAAAGAGAAGTGTATTCAGTTGTCAAACTAAAGGTTACAGCTTGCAGGGACATAAAGGTACAGTACACCTGGTTTACATTCACAGTGTCTAAAAATGTAGGCCTTTTCAAAACACAGAGACTGCTCGAAGTATTCTTTAAGTACATTTATTAATGGTAGTCATGGGCATTGTGATTGCACAACCTTGTCTTAAGGGGAAAAAATGAAATAATCAAGAAAAAAGACTATTTTCTGTTCATAATGAACAAGACATGTATTTCATGCTTTTTGAGTAGAACCTGGGATCCCTGTGTCCATACATGAATCCGAGTAATTTAATAACTTAAAAAACATGTAGTAAGAATCTGTTCCTCTATGGAGTTATTTGGGTGTCCTGTCAAACAAAAACTTTGTGGACATGCATCTATAGAGTTTTCATGATTAGTTCATGTGTTTCTGATTCTGATTATTTGTATAAACATGCATTGCTATGCATTCTAGCACATGTAATTTCTTTTTTTGTACATAAAAAGTAACTGCACATCTGCGTGCGTGTGCACAATAACCTTAAACTGTTCAAACATTTTCAAAAAAGGAGAAATTGTTCAATCGGTGATGAAAATAAAATATGAAATAAAAATTTATTCTACAGTCTTTTCTCTCTCGCTCCCTTTCATTTTTCAGAGTTTTTTTAACAACGTAAAATTCCCCTTAGCTCAAAGCAAAAGTTTAGCAGGATTTCACAGCAAAACAGAGGTAAAGAAGACAATATGAAAAAATGTAATAAATAACTAAAATAAAAAGTCTGATATTTATTGAGTGGCAGACTTGATTTAGGGATCATGATATTTGCTTTGTGAAAATTTTGGTTTGCACAATGAGGTCATCCTCATTATATTAGCACTTGAGAGACTGAGAGCACGTTGGAGCTTTCATCTCTTCCTCTCTTTGGTGATATCAGAAAATGGAGGAGATGGTGTGATTAATCTTCACACCCAGCAAGGGCAGGTAATGAGAATAGAGGTGATAGACACCTACACACATGAGTACACAGTCACACAAATAAGTTAGGGCACATCTTGTGACTAGAATGTCAATTCTATTATTTATGTCTAAGATCAAAAATGAATATGAAGCTACAACAAGTGCATTTTCACACTGTGACAGTTTCATGTGGATGCATGTAGAGGTGATAATGTGCTGACATGACATGCATGCTGACATGCACAGAGACAGACTGACATGCCACAGATTCTTGGGCATCATATTCTCTCACACTCTTTTTCACACACTGACATACAGACCAGGCAGTGACTCACAGTGTGAAGTTTTCCTCTGGGTAGCAACGGTTCCTCAGCAGCCCTGCCCACAGCTGCACCCCAATGATGCCGAAGATGAAGAAGACAAAGAAGCAGAGGAGGAGGACGTTACCTAGCATCGGCAGAGTATCGAGCAGCAGGTTCACCAGGATGCGCATGCCTGGAGGGAGACACAGACAAATATTCACCTGAAGACACAATTTTAGCTTTACAGTTTGGTAATCTAGATATATTTTTTACTTTAAATCAGGTGGCGAAGTTGCGTATGTGCAGCTTTAAAGCCTTTTTTTATTGGTCTACCTTTTTATAAGCCTTTGAGACTCGATGACGTGAATAAGCTGTAGAACCACGAGCTTGGTCCACAAATCAAATATTAAATTTCACCATAACATCCTAGAGTTTTGTTCAAATAGCGCTTGTCGTGTCCTTCTCAAATTTCAGCGCTTATACTTACCACAAGCAATTAAATAAAAACCTGGTAAACTTGAGGATGCTGTGTTTGACATGGTCACCAATGAAAAGTCTTGTCATTTAACATTTATAGAAGCAAGTGATTTCTCATAACAGTGCATGTCTCTCCAGTTGTATCACAGAGTAAAGCTTTGTGACATGTTTTAAAATGCTACTGGAAAATGTATCAGTGGTGTCCAAAGAGGAAGTATTTCCCAGAAACTACTTCAAGAGATGTTCTGTGAAATTTGCCCTGTGAACATTTTATCGTGGTCTGCAACAACATTTAGGTGGTTAACATGTATCACACAAATGTCTGCTTAAATGCAAAGAACTGTTTCGCAGCAGAGTTTTGCCCGCCTGTGTAAGGTGGGCAAAACTGCGGTGGTCAATCAATTCTGAACAGCAAAAAGCTTTTGGGAGTGTTGGCTGTGTTGATGTTCTTTGCTGTTTTAAGTTAATGCCGCAACAAAGTGGAAACAACAAACAGGGTTTCAACTTCGGAAGTAAATGAAAGAAAGAAATGTGAATGCATCTGTTTAACTTGTGAACATACAAGAAACAGACCCACAAAATCTTTATCTTTCCATCTAATTATGGCTTTTCTTTCTACATTGTTCTCCTAACCCTCCCATTCTCTTCAAGCTTAAATGAAACACTTTGGCATATCCATATAACGCACTGTATTATCATAATCAGCCAATCAATTACTAATCTCCACACTAATTGTGAGCCAACAGCTCATTACTTTAGCTTAGATCTCGATAAGGAAACTAAACCAGGGGTCAAATATCTGTGAAATAGATTGAGGATTGATGCAGTCTTTAGCTGACTAATCAAGGGTAAATGAGGAAGTGCTTCATGGATGTTCTTCCAGGGATCTCACTAAATGTTCCAGTGACTTCAGATGTTTCCTTTTGAGGACAGCTGTTAAAAGCAAATGTGATTTATACATTCATGTCATTTATCGATGACTCCTTTTTGAAACCTTCTTTAGACCCGTTGGTGTCACAAGTGGAAACTGGGTATTTCCCATATTTCCCATGAGAATATGAACTGAATCCCACCTTAAATGAGATTCTCATTTTGCTCAGAAAAAAAAATACTTTTTGGTATAAACACAACCCATAACCTCTAGAGAGATTCCACCTTATGTAAATAATTAATGATTTTTATTTTTCCTCTTTCTGTTTTGGTTGTGGATTCCTACAAATTCAAACAGTTATCTTTCAGTTAAAGAAACATTTTTGTGGAAAGTTATGCAGGGGGAAAAAAATGTTCGTACTAACCTTGTTTTGGCTGTGTGATTATTGGTTTTGACAATGCTTGCAAAATACCATTCATATGAAATTAGTTGATGTGAATCTCATTAAATTTACCCTTTGCTAAACTACAGTGAAAGTGAAGTGTAATGCTGGCAGTGTTAGCGAGAGATATCAAACATCAGAGAACCTGTTTTTTTCTTTGAGAAAGTTGAAACAGACATCTCACATTGATTAAGTCTGTTTGAAGTCAGTAGCGGCTTACAGCAGTGGAATATCAAACTAAGCACTCTGATATGAGAATATCAACAATTAATCAACAGTTGTTTACAATCGGTACACAAATAAAAGATGATAAACACTATAAAAGTACAGGGAGACATACAAAATTAAAGCAGAGGAGCACATGGCAGGACACGGTGTGACTATTTCCCAAGTTTGAGATTCAAAGGTCTCTCTTGTAAATGAGACTGTGTCTCTCTGAGACTGAATGAATGAAAGGTTGAATGAAAATAAATAAAACTTTGAAAATACACAGAACAGTTGCAATTTGAAAGTGAAATTAAAGTATTTTTATTAAATGAGAAAAAATGTGATGGGGAATAACCAAGAGTCGACTGAGTGCTTTGTTGACATGAAAAGGAACTTTAATCATCTGACACATTTATAGCTTGTCTGTAGGAGCAGCAGCAGATGGATGGAAAGGAAAGTGAGTAGCAAAGCGAAAAGAAATTAGGAAAACACAAATTAGACCAGAAACTGGTGTAAACAACATGCAAATGAAAATAAAGCGACAGTGAGAGAAGCGCTGATGACCGTTACCTTGGCTGCAAATACACCGTCTCCCAAAGGGGCTGCGAGGTAATACAGAAAACAGACCCAAGCCTTTAAGCTGTGGCCAGTGGGAACCAGACATGGATAATTTCCATTAGTGCCATTAACTGACTCAGTCCACACATCATCCACTGAGAGTGTGTGCAGTCATTCAGTCATGCTGTGCCTACAGGTGCATGAATGCAAGAGTTTGTGGCTTTAACCATTGGTTGTTGTTTTGTGTGACTTCCTATATTGGATGTGGGATTGTGTGTATTTGCTTTTATATCTGTGTTTATGTATGCATGAGCAGAGCACTCTGAAACTGTGTTGGTGTCTCTCCCACGGCGTGGAGATTAGATTACCCCTGAGATGAGCTCTATGGTAAATTGCCTTTAATAAAGCAGAGAATTGCTTTTTTATTCATCCAACAAATAAAGAGTGAAATAACTGGCTTTTGGCAGAGGTTGCTGGTGCAATGACAGCATTGAATCTTATAAACTGACCTTTCCATTCAGCGGTCACATGGCTGTTACTTTACAAAATGACTGGGTTGTCAATACTTGATAAAGAATATGTGTGTAATTGATTTCCAGTTCAAGATAGATCCCTGAGTCAATCAGAAAAATGCTGATATGAGGATGATTAGGCAATTCAGTGTTCTAACCATTCCAAGCCAGCAGTTTTGAAATAATTTCTACATGAAATGCCCATGACATCTGAGTTATAGGCTGCATTTATGGAAAAACAAAAAAAAGAGCTTATTGATTTTCCAGAGCACATCTTGACATGTCACAGTGGATAATGGCTGAGCTCCATCCAAACACTTCACTTTCAGGCTACTGGCTTTATTCATGCTTATCTCCTGCTACACTCTCTTACCTTATGGGACACTTGTGCTTCTCCTACAGAGACAGGACAAAATGTGTTCTTAAGAAAAAGTTCAAGTTATAAACTAATGTTGCTATTCTGAATGGGCATCTGAAATGCTTGATAAAGTGTGGTTACACTTAGACAATGATTATAATAAACAATACAATGATGGAAATATTGACAAAGCACGTGTTTGCCTTTAGGGCTATTGTGCCTGTATCAATAAGCAAAGTTAGGTATTTGTCTCGGTCTATGCTTTTATTACTTTACACACACATATTTAGATTAAAAAATTGCTAAGAAGACAAAACTAAAAATGTTAACATAGGTTGACAGGAAACTTGTGAACAAAACATTCCTCAAATCAAAAAGCAAAAATTCATAGGCCAAATTTTGTCAATCCACCTCATGCCTAATGTAATAAACTGACCTGCAGAGAGGTATTACTGTCCCTACAGCCCGCTGTAGCTCAGGAGGAGGAGCAGTCGTCTACCAACCAGAAAGTCAGTGGTTCGCTTCCTCCTGACTACATGTCGAAGGGTCCTTGGGCAAGACACTGAACCCCACCTTGCTTCCTGATGTGCTTATCATGGTATTGATGAGCATAGAAGCACCAATATAAGTGCTGTATATGGGTGAATGTGACATCTGAAATGATGAGAGACTGCATGTTGGCAGTTGACATATAAACCTCTTAATCACCAAGCTCCATTTAAACATCTCATAGTCCCATATTTTCTCAACAGAGCACTTTGCTATCAGACTGCTGGTTGCCATTTCTAAAAGTAGAACGGGCTTCTCCCCTCATATTGAAACCAGCTCCCAGTCTGGAAGCAAACACTCTCTCTGTCTCTAAAGAAAACAGTCTTATAGCTGTCCTAATTTATTTAGTTTTCTGAGCAGGGGAAACACATCATGATGCCAGGAACAAATGAAGAAAAACACAGCTGAAACTCAAACAGAGAGAGAGAGAGAGAGAGAGAGAGAGAGAGAGAGAGAGAGGGATGGAAAAGTCAAAGAGAGGAATAAAAATGAAAAAGAAAACCCTCAGACCTCAAATGCCAGACCAGGGGAAGAGGAAAATATTAAATAATGACAAAATACAGATGCAACAGCATTTCTCTTAACAAGATTTTGCACTCAAATGATTCAAACCTCTTCCCTTTCTGGGGCCCTCAGAGAGGAGGTCTCCAGTGGAGCTGTTCTTTAACTTATCTTTAGCTTATTGAGCACAGATTATCACCAAACATGAGATTTATCTGCTGCTGTATCAGAGCTGCTATTTGAAATCAACCTCACTACTGTAAATGTCTTCAAGGTGCAGACGTCCACGTCGATTTCAAGTGGTGTGTGTGTGTGTGTTCTATTCAAGATCTGAGGCAAATTGCATCACTAATTTAGGACTCATTGAGTAGCAATTCTTTCAAATTGAACATAATTCAATACATTTATGTGTGTGTTTCTGTATGTACATAATTGGGTGTTGGGACCTGTTTGCATATACAGTAATTAAGAAATAAAACACAGAAAAGGGTGGATTGTTTCTTCTCTTTTTCTGATATCTAAACATGGCTCTTCTCATGCTCCTCTTTCCAGTTCTCTATACTGTCCCTTGATAGTTTCATCTCTATTTGTCCAACGACTCCCTC
>JAOXYM010000004.1:21803443-21819267 GCA_028567055.1 Leptatherina wallacei | reverse complement strand
TTAATTCTTCTTAATGCTTTCTGCACCCCGCTGTAATGTTTCTAATGTTTGTATGTAAAGCACCTTGAATTGTCCTGAACACGAAATATGCTATACAAATAAACTTGCCTTGCCTTGTGTGTGTGTGTGTGTGTGTGTGTGTGTGTGTGTGTGTGTGTGTGTGTGCGTGTATCTGGGTCAGTATTTGCAGACCTAGATGAAGGGTTTAAATTTTTTTCTGATAATTTAGCAATTCTTATACTAAGTCTACCTTTATGTTCCTGTCTTCTTTATGTTTTGAAAGTAGCATCAAGAATATTACATCTTGGATTATGTTTTATAATAGGGGTATAATAACTAATTCTCCCTCTCTCTCCCCCCCCCCCTCTCTCTCTCTCTCTCTCTCTCCTGCAGTGCAGTAGTCAAAAAAAATTAGGATCAGTGTCGTTCATTGGAAGGAATGTCATTACTGAATCCAAGAGCCAAGCGGCGATGTATATAAATACATGCAATCATCACACATAAGATCTAAATATGGAGAGATGGATATCATATGGAATCACAATGTGATGGTTTGCTGTGCATAAAACTGTCATCACTAATTCAGCTGTGAGAGCTCTCAAAGGATCGGCTGAGGATGAGTGGGGAAACCACCAGCTGTTTAGTAAGGCTTTGTTGGCCATTCTAGAGTATCCACCATGTGTATTATGCTTGCATTGTATGTGCTAAATTAGAGTAAAGGAACACTGTAAATGGAACCACATAGACATGTAGAAATGCAGGACTTGTCTTTCAATGTATATTCATTAATTCAAGTACATGTGGACACAGAACTCAGCCAATGTCATTATAAATGTTTAGTTTAAATAGCATTTTATCTTGGGAGAGGGGTGGGGGGGGATAGAAAACAAAGTAATATCAGAGGTACAGTAGAAGTCAAGTAATGTTAAGTCATCAGAATGAAAAAGTTTGTGGAAATGGCTGTGCAGGATGAGATTTGAAGCAGCGATCACTCAAACTTCTTTCCCCTTACATCCTCAACAGTTAAACATTTTCAACCTGCAAGTCTCCACGTTGTCATTTGGCAACAGGATTGGAATCATCATCAGTAGCCTGACTGGAGCTCTGTTGTAGTGGAGTAATGAAAAATTCAAAATACAGTTACATTTTTACCTGTACTGTGAAATTGTTACATTTTTTCCATGGACCAATGTTCATGTTTTATGATCTGTCATGAGAATGTGTTGTATATTGACCACCCCTCTCCTTGTTTGTGCTACTTAGTCGTTGAACAAGCAAAACTTTATCCAAGTGTAATGCGCCGCTCACGATTATATATGCGTCCTAGTTCTAATCAAAATGTGTTTTCAATATTAATATTGCACATATTGTTATTATGATTTAACTTTGTTTCGTCCCTTTTTGAAACTGCTAACCAAACCAATAAGAAAACCATCATAAAAAGAGTTTAAGGTTAAGGTTAACTTTCTAGATAACTTAACAACTGGAACACAAACTCCTAAAAAGAATCAGTATCACAAGAATCAGGAACATTCATTTAGTACTTAGTAACAAATTATAATACATTTTTTGCTTCATGTGTAATCATTTTCCTTATTAGTGCTGATCCAGGAATATAAATCATGCTTATTTACTATCCAACTAGCTAGAAATAAATTGTGTCAATCGCTAATTAATGATTAGTGGTGTAAATAATTGAAAAGTATGCATGAATTGACCTCACTTTCCTTGCTTCTTATGGTCACTTTTGATTAACACCTAACTCACACAGCTCATACAAAGAACTACTCATTCATTAGTGATAACCCGGTAATAGGTTTTTATTTTTTTAGTGTCCCCAATTAAAATGATTGATCACATTGTGCAGTTAACTAACATCTCTTTACTTGAGCGTTATTCACAATTAGCTATTTACAATTAGCTATTTACAATTAGCTTTTATTTAATTTTATTAATTTTTTGTTATTAAGGATACTAGTTATACAGAGGTGTAACCAAACATTAACTGTCAATTATATCCCTATTCATTCCTTACAGGCAAAGCATATTAATGCTTTTCTTAATGAGAAATCCTTGCATGAAATCCAAATATCAGACTCCCAGTTAGATATTTCTTTGAATTAAAAGGCTGGGAGATATTCAGCTGGCATTTGTCCTAAAAAAAAACAAACAAAAAAACAAATAGTCCCATATTGGACACCTGCCTGCCACAAATCAGTCCATATACAAAAACATCAAGCCTGCACACCTAACTGCAAGCTGGGTCTGATTCAGTTGTGCATACAAGCCAAGCTGAGCTCATGCTGCTCCACATCCCCCTCCTGCATCTTTCTTGCAGTTCGCCTACGGTTTGTGTTTGCAGCACATGATTCCCAGGGGTGTAACGCTTTATCTCGCCCCCTCCTCATCACTACACTCCCTGCATGAGGTAGATGTAAGACTGGGGAGTAACTGTTTGTGGTGATGATATCATTCTGCTGTGCATGCCCTGAGCGCTGGGATTTAGCACACAGATGAGGTGACAGGTCTCTGTTTAAGTGATGCTACTTAAAGGATGATGTCTGAAGGAAAAATGAGCACAGGGACGATGAGGAAAGACATAAGAGCTAAAACTGTGAGATCAGAATAGGAAAAATGACCAGATCAAATGTTACAAGGAAGCCCCTCTTGCCTTAGGGCTGGAACATTGTGCTGGTGATTGTGGATAACTGGAAAGTCAAGAGAAACCATGTAACAAAAGTGGATGAAAAAAGAACTGTAATTTTCCTTTGAAAGAGGATAGAGAAAGATAATGGGTGCAAATTAAGATAGCACAAACTAAAAGGCAGTACTATAAAAATGTGTAAGACTGTAAATGTGAGTTGACTTAAGTAATGGTAGAAATTCCATAAAGAAAGAAAAAAATCAGCATTACACATTTTTTTCACTGATATACATTGAAGCTGAAATTGAATTCTGTCCGACACAAAATCAAACGCAATTATTCAAAAAAGTCAACTTCAAAGTTAATATGTAGCTTTTGAATCCTCAAATGAGTTCATTAAAGTGTGGCAATGAATGGACCCTGTGGGGGAAAAAAGTTTTTTCAGCTCTTTTTTTTAATAACCTACTTATATATACAGTTATGACAAAGACAAAGGGCACTTCAAAATCTACCTGTTATTATGTTGGACAAAAAAAGAAAGTTTCTGTGGTCAGGCTCTGCTTTAGCGTTTTGATGTTTGATGTGAATTTGATGTGAATTTCTGTTCTATTCTTGGTTTTCTTTGAGTTTCAAGTGTTTCAGTTTTGTGTTTTATTTTGTTGAGCTTACCTCCCTGTAGATCCTGTTCTCTGTACTTCCTGTTCACTACCCACCTGGTCTTCATTTGCTGATTGCTGCACCTGTTCTTCGTTTAGTTAATTCTCCTCAGTGTATTTTTACCCCCTTTCTTTTATTCATTGCCAGATCATTGTTGTTTTTTTGTTTTTACCTCCGCCAAGTCCCTGAGGTTATTTTTTTTTGGTGGCTTTCGCCTGTCTATCTGTCTGTCTGTCTGCCTGTTAGCAACATAACTCAAAAACTAAGGACGGATTTAGATGATATTTTTAAGAAATCTCCGAAATGGTATGAGGAACAACTAATTAGATTTTGGGGGTCTGGATCCAAGAATGTTTTTAAACTTTAGAACTGCCAACAGAATCGCAGAATTATTGGCAAAAAATAGAAAAATAAACATTATAAGATGACATCATGGTACATGTTATAATCTGACATTGTTTGACCTGGATCATGTTGATATTATGGAATTGGTGATCCAGAGATTTCAAAACATATGGGATACTGGGTGGGCTGCTGGGCTTTTAGTTTTTTTTTTTCAGGTGATTGACTCTTTGGTTAAGCAGAGGTCTGCACTTGAGTGCTTTTAGTTTTAAAAAAAAATTGTTTTACCTAATATTTCCTGGTTTGATTGATTGCTTTTTTCACTGTAAGTCTTTTTTGTTTTTCTTATTACCAGTATTAGTTTGGTTAGTTTTTCATGTGTTGGTAGTGATGGATTTAAATTTTGGTGAAGCTTCAATGCTTGATTAAAAAAAGGGTTAGGGTTAGTTATAGTGATGTGCAAGTCATGAACAAATCGTTTATTATGGAGAATCACTTTACTGATTCATAAGTCACGATTCCCCATTGACTTATTCACAGACTCATCCCCATTACTGCTAAACAAAAAACACACAGTACGTAGTTTACTTATATATAAAAATTTATATTACACAGTTGTCTGCAAAATTATTCATACCCTTCCATTAAAGTAAAGGCAATGCTTAATAGTAATTCAAATAACTGGAGACTGAAAAAAGTAATAATATAAATTTACTAAATTATAATTTAGTGAAATAAGACATTGTTTTTTAATCTAAATAGAGTTGAAAAATAATAAAAAACAAACAATAGGGTCCTGGACCAATGAGAGTACTTTGCTGATGAACAGTGGGCCAGAATACCTGTCGACAGGTGCAGAAGTCTGATTGAGAGTTACAATAAAGACGTAATTGCATTGATTGCCTCAAAGAATTGCTCAACAAAATATTAGCTTATGAGTGATGTAACATATATTACTTTCTTTTCTTTGATTGTTTTTTAAAGACATTTCTATTCATCCACAATTCAAAAACAATGTCATAAAATTGTTATATATTATCACTTTTGTTAGTTTCAGCTTATTTCAGTGACCGCTGTTTTTTTTTCTTTCTTTATGGAAGGCTATGAATAATTTTGCAGACAATGTATGCTTCATGTTATCCTCTCGTCATTGTTCATTTACAAACATGTGACACTTTGGAAGCCAAAGTGCTCCCAAACAGGAGATTTTAACAACAAAATGAAATTATGAATATATTGAATGAAACTTGAGAATACTGAATGAGGCCAGCGGGCTATTTTGCAAACACAAGATGGAAGTTTTGCTCATAACATTTACCCTGGTCTGGCCAAATACATTGAAACAAAAGATTTGAGAGCAAACTGAGTTTTGATAAAAGTTTCAGCACTACAAACATCTACTGGAACCCTTAAACCAGGGGTGTCCAAAGTCGGTCCTCGAAGGCCGCTGTCCAGCAGGTTTTAGATGTTTCCTGCTGCAGCACAACTGAATCAGATTGTTGGGTCAGATTGTTGGGTCAGATTGTTGGGTCAGCATGTTGCGGCAGAACTTGACAACAAGCTGTTGGAGAGAGCTTTTTAATTTAAATAGGTCTATTGGCTAAGGGAGAAATCCAAAACCTGCAGGACTGCGTTCCTCGAGGACTGGAGCTGGACACCCTGTCTTAAACAGATGTTTGTATAGTATGAAATGCTAAATTTTTCAGTTCCAGTCTCAATTAAAAGGTAAGAAATCAAAGAAAACAGGAAGGCCTAAGTGTAATTTATTGCCATCAAAAGATTCCAACAGGTGCTTAAAACAGATATTCTGAGTAAAACAAAGTGTGAAGTCAGGCTTGTATAACATGACCTGAAGTTACATGAAAGCAGACTGCAATGTCCTTAATATTTAGCTTATGGTTACGAATGAAGCTATGTTTTTTAAATAAGGCAATAGAATAAACTACAGGCATGGGTAGTTTAGAAGTCAATAGAATCCAGTACCTCATTTGAATAGTAATTTAGAACTATGTAGAGGTTCTGTTTTGGATTTTCCACTTTCTTCATGAAGTAAAAAAAACAAAACAAAACAAAAAAACTTGTTAATGATTTCATTGTACTAGCCAAGTATTTTAGCTGGTTCAAGTGTGAAAATTCATGTAAAATTTAAAACAGTATCATTTCAGCTGATTCATTAAATTATGATTCAGTGATTAGCTCAGGTGAAATGCAATCACTGTGTTATTCCCAGCAGTGTCATAGGTGAAAGCCAGTGATGGTCAATATATCAATATTTAATTTCATGTTACATATTTTACCATAGCATGATCAGTTATGTAGAGTATCACAATGGCTAGTGTCAGATAGTGGAGACAAAAAGGAGATTCATATTCTGGCCTTTCCATAGATTCGCAATAAATCATAATTAAATATTTGAAATCTCAGAGGATTTAAACATGTGGTACATAAAAACCGCACTTACAACATGTGGGATACAACATTAGTATCTGGCACTAGATTTGTGAATAGGTGTATAAACATATTTCTAAGTATGTACTAATTTGTTTCAGATCCGGTGTAATACAACATGTGTTCTCAAAATCTTTTATTTACCCTTTGTCCATTCATGTACACACACCCTAACACACATACACACACATGGTAAATGGACTGTACTTGTATAGCGCTTTTCTAGTCATGGTGACCACTCAAAGCGCTTTGACACTACATGTCACATTCACCCATCCACACACACATTCATACCGCACTTATATTAGAACATACTTAGTGCTTCTGTACACATTCACACCCCCCCGATAGGCACATCGGGAGGCAAGGTGGTTTTCAGTGTCTTGCCCAAAGACACTGACATGTAGTCAGGGTAATTGAACCACCAACCTTCTGGTTAATAGACGACTGCTCCTCCACCTGAGCTACATATAGCTTTCAAATAAATTGATCTTTAATAAAGCCTTAATAAAGCCTGTGTACAAAAATGTGAGTGTTCTGATACACAGGAGGGAACAAATTAAGGGAAAAGGAAGTCCTCACCCTGCCATGACGATAAAGAAATCCAACCGATTCCATGTGTCACCAAGGTAACAGCGCTTCCCAAATATTCCCAAAGCGACCATCTTTATAACCATCTCCAGAGCGAAGAAGATGTAGATGAATGCATCAAAGGCCTGGCAGAAAGACATAAAGAGACATTATGTTCAAAAGGAAATAAGAGAAAAATCTAATTTTTCAATGTTTTGGGCACACACATGCAAATTAATCAGCTTTGGCAGTGGAAACAAAAATCTGAACAATATCTATGTTTAAACCCTGCAGGTAATTGGTAAGACAAATGACCTTTGTGCTCTAAAAGATGGCAAAATAAACATGTGTTGTAGCTTTAATGAACATTTATGTTTTAGGTATGAGCTAACCAATAAAATAAAGTTTCAAGGAAAAAAAAAAGTTCCTATGGGGAGACATTTTGTTACCCTCATCTTCTTCAAATGTTTTTAGCTGATGCTGTTAGCATTAGAATGTATGGCCATTCAAACTTCTGTGAACTCAGATGTGCTGACTTCATCACACTTCAAGGCTTACAGACTTCAAAGGTTCTCATTTGAATGCTTTCAGCCTTCCAAATGAACAATTCATAATTTCTTAAAGTGGCTTAAAATGCTAATCGTGCAAACAATTTTGCAAGTTTTGCTTGAGGTCTAGACTTTAAAGAGATAATATTAATAAAACAAGGCAAGTTTGATAATATTAATGAATAAAAAAACAAAACTTTTTTGTGTTTGTTTCAGAGCATTTTTGAGTATCTGAAACAACTACAAACTCAACAACTAAGAAAAAATTAATTAAAGTCAACTGACTAGGTCTGAAAATAGGCACAGGTCCAGATCAGAGTAGAAATGTCCAGGTTCTCCATCTTAATCTTCACTTTTTTTTATCTCAACTCTTGTTTTTAATTTTGTCTAAGAAGTTGTAAGTCAAAAACTCTTGCTTTTGCTTCTTTGTTATCAACTGTAAATTGTCATTATAGATCATTTAAGAAAGAATATATCAATATTTTCACTAATGTTTTATATCCCAATAAGGAAATTATTTGTTTTGGTGACATTTCATTCATTCATTCATTCATTCATTCATTCATTCATTCATTCATTCATTCATTCATTCATTCATTCATTCATTCATCTATTTAAAACTGGAAGGGGTGAATTCCGTTTTGATTTGTCACTGAATGTACCAACAGTATAGTTACAGTGGATCTGCCATTATGAAATAAACTAAATAAAAAACAAAAAAGCTAAAATGTTGCCAATGTCAGCAACCATTCATAGGATTAGCCACTAAAAAATTAAGAATCTGCACAGTGGAATTAACCAACAACAAAGCCCCAGGTTTATAGAGCCTGATAGTGATAAAGGTCTTAATTTATGATTTTGAGTCATCTAACATCTAGCACCCTTTAGGTTACTTAAAGATGCACTGCTTAACTTTTGCTATTTCTCAATGATGTGTCCCCTATCTACTTCGGCATCCATCTTGCATCCTACCTATACTGTGAGCGCTCTCCAGCCAGTAAAAAAACAGCCCTATCTGGACTCTTGTCTTATCGCTTGCTCAGTCTCTGGCTCTCTTTTGTTTCCTCCCTTTCTCCGATAATGTCTTCTAACATTTCTTTGCTGAATCCACCACAGTGTGCATTCAAAACGGCTGGTTTGTTTACGTCTGCTTGCTAGCGTGTGATGCGTGCAGAGAGCGAAACTCAGCTGCAACGTCACACAAGCGTCCCGGATGAAAAGCTATATAGTGTAGGTGTTTAGCTGCGGGATGCTGCTGGAAAGCAACAGCTCTAGAAATGAAAATAATAGATGTCATTGCCATCAAACAAGTCCAGAACACGGAGTTTTAAGGTAGAAAAGTTAATGAGTGCTCCCATCTGTTGTGCAGTGTTTTAAAACACTAGCACAGTATGTTTTATCAGATCACATGATTTAAGGGTTTTAAAATGGAATTATTATCCAGCTTTGCATTTGCATTGTAGTGTAAAGATTGTAGGATTGATTTAAAATGGCTTTTTTGAAATGAAAATGGGGATGGGGTGGAGTGAAGAGGCTCCCCCCACCCCATAAAACTGTCTGCTTTGTACAGAGCTGTAAAATCATAGTTCACCGGGGCGCTGTAGAATTGTTACCCTGTGGTAATTTAACAAAAGAACAGACACACAGACATTTCATTAAGACCTTATAAAATGACAAGTTACATTGCTAATTAGATTAAATCTGAAATTCATTATTAAATCAGTCTGACATGTGTCTCAACAATGGAAAGTACTAAAATCATTTCATAGCCAGTGTATTTCTTTAATTAAAACAATAGGTCTAAAATTATTTCAATTTTAATTGCTGTATATGAACTGAAAACAGCTTTCACTGAATGCAAGTATTCTAAAATGAATTGGTTTGATTCCCCTTATGGACTTCTATGCCTTTGGGCTCTGAGAATTAATTTTGTTAATTTTGTAATGTTAATTTTTCATCACTTAAATAACAAAT
Source organism: Leptatherina wallacei (assembly GCA_028567055.1). Lineage (NCBI taxonomy): Eukaryota > Metazoa > Chordata > Actinopteri > Atheriniformes > Atherinidae > Leptatherina > Leptatherina wallacei. The sequence goes on along the minus strand of JAOXYM010000004.1, from coordinate 21,810,084 downwards.
GATCGATGTTTAAGGCAATGACCAAAGTAATGGTAATATAAAAGCCAGGGTAAAATGAATTGAAGCAAACATGTAAAGAATGTAAAGTAAAACTATTAGGAGGACATTTATACTGTATGGCGGCTGACTTCAGTTTGATTTCCATAACGTCATCATTCCACCCTCAGGATAAGTTGGCTGATCAATGGAGTCCTCCCATCACAAATCAATTATTTGGAGGTAAAATGCAACCCTTTCATATACCAGAAAACTTATGTGTATACTAAACCAACGTGGAAGGTCATTGCAGCATCATGTCTAAACTTCCATCCCTACCTCCCAGTCTTCAACTCTATTAAATGTGTATCTTTTTCCTCCTTTGTTGTCCCCACCCTACCCTAAATCCTCTGATCAAGTGAGCAGTGTGCCATAAACGGCAGGGTTATTGAAATAATTTGCTTGAACAGTAATCAGAGATAAGCCTCACATGGACACACTCCATCTCGTAAAACAGCTTTAATCAAACATCTAATTAAAAGAAGACAGAGGGAACCCCCCCCCGAAATAACTCAAAGATCTCAGCTTCCTAATGGCATGCTATTGCTGGTGTGAGCAAAAAGCCTTGATTATCTGATGCTCTTTGCATGCAGGGGGATTAAAGACAAACTGACATGCTTGTTGATGCCTGTAATTTGATCTTTCAAGGAAAGAAACTGTTAGGAAAATTATTGCGATCTGAACCAACTTTAATGTAATCTATCAATCAAATTGACTACCTTGTTGCAGAAAAGACACATGCTATTTGAGTTCTTGAGGAGTACAGAAGACTCCTGATAATGTATATGGATGTCAAAAATTAGTCACCAGACCTTTGTCACAGCAGTAAGATGCACAGCTTATTGAGGCACAGTTTGACAACCCAAGAGAAGTATAGATGACCAGCAACAATGTACTCAGCCAAAGAGTCTTATAATCTCATTATATAAACATCTGTTGTTCAAGACACCCAAGTGTTTAACATAATAAAGACCAATTAGCTTTCCAAACAAGTCAGGCACATAGAGCTAAAGAATTTCCTATTAAGGATAGGCTATAAGAAATAAATTTAGATAAATTAATAAATTAAAATAGGATTTTGTATGAGGTAGCTACTAATTTAATTTGCTTCTGGGGACCTTACTGATTAAGGGACACACATATGTAGGATAATATGTTGAATTTTCTTTATCAAAGGACAGATTTCAGTTGGATTAAGGACCTGTGAATGATGTCAAGATCCCTGTACACTAAGAAAAGACACTTTACTAATGGGTCATTGCAGAACTTTACAACAAGCTGTTGGATCCATATAATTTGAATAAAATGTGTTGGAGCAGGAAAATGTCTGAAATCTGCAGGACAGTGGCCCCTGAGGAACCAAGTTTGAGATCCCTGGTGTATTCCTGTAGGGCCCCCTTTTTAATCGACAACAATAATGTAAAGCCCCCCACAATCCCACTAACACATGCACCCTGAAGAAACGGATGAAGAAATGTGCCACGAAACAAACTAGTTTATTGGATGCTACTTTGTTAACTATAAATAAATCCAGTGGGAGAAGGCATTATCATTGTCTGCTTCAGCGTGAGGTGTTTAAACCAGGAAACTCTGCAAACTAATTCAGGTAAGTTGAACTTTTGATGAGACGGATGCTGCTTTAGTAAAACAACTCTGCTATAAGACAGATGCATTGTTTATTTCTAAAGTAATCAATAGGCTTATTGAAGCTTCTTTTTCTTTGTGTTCAGAATGAGACATACACAAGTGGCTTTATACTGTCAGATGCTGATATTTAGAGACATTCAACACAGTGTGGTCTCACTTAATTACCCACCATTGACCATGACCATTACTTAACCATTATCTGGTCAGGTCTAGGGCAAAATATGCTTCATCATATTTTATTGTCTGTATATTTTGTAGTTGAAAACTCTGTTGTTGATTCATCATTGTTTGTCCATTGGCACTTTCACAAATTTGCCCATGTTTTGCTAGAAGTTTTGTTTAGCCTTGCTACGCCCCCCTGTCATAACTCCTGTGCCCCAGTTTGGGAACCACTGCCTTATTCAGTGTTTCTCATACCATCACATCAGGGGGCACCCCTAATATCATCTTATTTACACAACAGCACATCAATTGTCCTGTTCTCTGTATAACACACAGTGAAACACAGAGTGTGTTGAAAATATGTTTCTATCAACGCTGAGCAGTGTGACCCCCACCGACCACCGATCTGTTCTGCAAAAATCATGCAAATCTTCCAAAGATACATGGAACTCCTCAAGTTAGCTAGCTATTTTTTATATACATTCAAATACGGAATGATTCAATAATTGATCGAATTATCTTTATTTACACTTTCCATTGTATGTACAGACATCTGTTAGATGCATGCCATATTCTGTAAAACACACCAGTGTACTAAGCCTTGCTTTGCCATCCTTGCTCTGTAATCTCTCTTAGATTTTGTCACTTATAAAAACTAATGTCAAACTCCTCATATCTTGTATCAGAATAAAATATAAAATATCATAAATATGAAAACAATTAAGAATATATATCTATATCATATATTTCAGTCATGGTTCACAGACTATTATCATCAGTTTATTTCTGCTGCTTTGTGTATAATTCAGTGAATAATTATTAAATCAAGCCTGTTGCAGTTCAGTGGACTTTTATGCATCAACACAGAAGTAAATCAATGCACATGAATTGTGCATGGTTTGAATATTAACAGGTATTTACAGATTGCATGGACTAAAACTCAAAATATATAGTTCTTCTCAAGGCAGTAATGAAAAAGAACCAGAGGGACTATTCTCTAAATCACATATTTCAAGGTCATTCTTTAACAGTGCTTAATAATCCCTTTGGCCCTAAAAATATAAAAGCATCCAGCAAAATTCTCATCACACAGTAGGCCAGCGCAGAAAAATCTTGCATGGAACACTGCATTAATTTCTTACTTCCTTCTTCCCGCAGTTATTGATTTTAATCTTAATATGTCTCTGCTTTTACTTTACTGAAGGCACTTTTTGCTGCCAGATTGCCACCTGTAGTCTGGACCAACCCTAAATGTTTGTTGTTTTTCTGTTGTTTTTTTAAAAGCGTTTTTTTTTTCTTTCCTACTCAGCTGCTGACCAGAGCAGATGGCCACCTTCAGGTAACTGGAAGAAATTTCTGACAAAACAAGGCAGTTTGATCAAAGGAGGATTTTTTTTGTTGCCCTTTTCCTCTACAGTACAAGGTCTTCTGTTTTCTCTAAAATGCCCTGAGATTTCTGTATTGTAATTTTGTGCAATGTTTACTGTATGAAAGTAAAATGAACTAAGTAGGGTTTAATGTTCATTTCATTTATCAGACCAGATTAGATGAGAACCAGTCATCCATTCATCCATCTAAAAATATATAATACAGTAGTTTATCCTTATCTAAGCCTCCAGATCTCTTACGTCCACATTTGTAAGAGCTCATAGATTTTGCCCGAAAGACAGCATTAAGCGTCATAGTATTGAACAATGTATTTTTTGAGAAGTGAGTATTGATTGTGTGAATGTAGCTCACTTAATCCATTCTGATATTGAATAGGATCTATAGACACTTGGAGGAGAAATTCTATTAAGTCCAACTCAAAAGCCACCTCCCTTGGAGAGTTGAATCAATAGTGTGTGTTTCCTACTATGCTATGTGGTGTGTGTGTGTTTGTGTGTGTGGTTGTGTGAGAATGTGAAGAGGAGGATGCCAGGCTGACACAACAAGCGCTTTACACCAAAAGACTGACAACATACGTGCACGCACTTGCTCACAGATGTTACAACCACTCGTGGCACTTTTGACATAAGTGAGAAGGGATTCTGTATTTTATCAGATGATGAGTAAAGATGCTAAGATGCTGTGTGAGAGGAAGTCATGCTTACTGCAAGAAAAACACTACATGCTAGCTGTGAGTCATTAATAGAAGTCACATGGTCCCAGTACGGAAGAGTGAAAAAAGAGATGAGACGAAGTTGGACTGAAAGAAAGAAAATAAAATACAAATGAGGATGAAAGTGTATGTGCATGTGAATTAGTGTATTCAGTATGTTAACATATACGTGAGTTCACTTCTTTGGTCCACACCAGAGTGCAAATGAGTATTCACACTACTCCAAATGAACTGTTCTATCCCTGGAACCAGAATAGGGTTTCTTAAAAGTGGACTAAACAGCACCAGAAAGAATGTTCCCTTAGAGTACCCAGCGCAAACACGAGGCTTTGCCATTGCTACAATGTAGGATGAAAACAACACCAATCAGGTTGTGTCTTTTGTTCAGTCCTGCTTTTGCTTACACCAACAGACTAATCCGGAGAAGTAGGCCGTCTGCCGTTTTTGCATTGGCATTTTGTGCCTGTCAGACGTAATTGTGAAGAGAGTTGGGTCATTTTTTTTACAATGTCAAGAAAATCTTTTAATTCACGAAGATTGGCCCTGTCTGACCCCTCGGTTCACACAGATTCTGTGCAGAGTACAGAGATGTTGGACAGAAATGGGTCAAAAAATGAACAGATAGGATTTTATTCCCAACAGCAGCACAGTAAGTTTCAATGAAAAGTTGTCAATCCGACCCTAAATTCTGCGTTTACATGCTATAGTCAATCTTCACATTGTCTCCAAAATTAGACACCTTGTTAAGTGTTACAAAGCATGGACCATTTCGACATTAGTTCTAGCCTCATAGATAATTGTAAAAGGGTGAAATTAGCATGATACGTTTTAATATTCTAAGTTGTACTTCATTCTGGGCTGAGACATGGAGAGAGTCTGATGTCACGCTTTGGATGATCTGGTGATCATGTTGACTTTGGTGTTGTAGTAGTGTTGTATATTAAATTAACCTTTTTCTTTTACACAGTTATTTAGCAGATGCTTTTATCCAAAGCGACTTACAATTCAGTTTTGCCAGTGATGCCAACACTGGAGGAAAGGAGGGTAAATTGTCTTGCCAAGGACACAACAACAGTTGACTGGGGCAAGAGCGATTCGAACTGCCAAACTTAAGCTTATTGGACGACCTGCCATACCACCTGAGCTACTGCCGCCCAAACATGTTTCCAAAACTAGTTTTCTTACTTGACCAGAGACTTTAAACATGACAAACAGCATAATAAACTGTCAATGAACTGATGCACTAACCTACAAGACATTCACCAGCATCTTTTCAAAAGAAGGTATAAGTTAGTCTGCAAAACGGACTTTACAATTCAGCTTCTTACGTCAATATATCATTCCACTTTTTAAAAGAAGATCTGCTATTTGATGAATTCAAATTATTCATTAAAAAAGATATGGTTTGAATTGTTGAAAGGACTTATGTAAGCAATTCATTATCAGTAATAATGTGTCAACTAGCTATATTAATAGCTATGGAATACAATGAGTGCGTCTCAATCAGCACACTAGCACACTTTCGAACACTACATTTAAGTGCATAGTGCGTTCACACGGACGTTTAAGCAAAAACTCAGTGCACTAAAAGTACCCGGATGGTGCCCTAAAAACGGCCAAAAATCTAGTGTAGCATGATCTACTCTTGTCGCACTAAACGGACGAGTTTACAAGACGTTAATTGGCCATACATTAGAAATTATTGTTATAGTTCACAGATGTTTATTTTTGGCGAACTGGAGAATCGCGGTCAAATGCTGGTCCGTCACTACCGGTAAGTGCTCCATTTTGGTCAACACTTATCCACGAAAGTCTGCACTACAGGCGTAAGTGCGCACTACATTCCAGTGAGCACTACGTTTCAGTGCACTTACATACTGAGACACACTCAATGTTTGTTTGATTTGAACTACACAAATAATATTACTTCTAAGTTAGATTCATTGTTTCAAAAACATTTAAGGCATTTTTAAACTTGGTATTTTGGTGTAAATTTTATGTTGCGCTCCTTAAAGTCGCACTATGTAACTTTTGACCGGACACTCCAGTGTCTCCACACGGACATTCAGACACTTGGACGTACGAACATTAGTTAAGCAAGATTCAGCAGGCATGACATGGTCTAGATCAGCCTCCTGACAGCAGACAGACTCCACTGTCGCAGCCGCGCCTCCAACAGGTAGTGCTGCTGACCTACTAAGCCGGGACAAGCACCGCCCCCACACCTCCCTCATCTCGCTGTACCACTGCTCCAGTCACACGGCGTATTGGCTCAAAAGCGATCTGGATGCTCAAAAGGCATTTCAGCTTCATCTTCCAATCTTCTCAAATGTATTACGGCTTGTTAGATGTAGCATAGCGTAGCTGGTAATCAGGGTTGGGTAGTAACGCGTTACAGTAACGCCGTTCCTTTTGTCAGTAACTAATACTCTATTGCGTTACCCATAAATAAAGTAACTCAATTACCGTTACTCTGTGGTGCGTCAGTCCGTTACTAGCTCCTTTAATGTTGACCAGCAGCTGAAGCTTCTTCCTGTTTACAGCAGTGATACATTGCGGGTCGTCTGGTAACCTCTGCCTGTTTGGACTTGTTTTTCTGGAAAGTCGCCAATATCGTCAGTCGCGGGTTTTGGAGCGTGTTTTATTAAGTGTAGTTGCGTATTCAGACTTCCTCTGCTCCCTCTGTGAAGCCTGA
>JAOXYM010000004.1:21702757-21721796 GCA_028567055.1 Leptatherina wallacei | reverse complement strand
GTTTTTTTTTTAATTGTACATTAAAAAATTGATCCTTAATTTTATGAATCGATATAGAATTAGTTTAACTTGAATCGATTTAAATAGATTTTTTAAGGCCACCCCTACTAGAACATCACACGCTAGCAACTTGATATCAACACACTGGCTGTTTTCAAAGAGATGGCTGATTCATCAAAGAGAAACAAGAGGACATTATTTGAGGAACAGAGGAAAAAAACGGGGAAAAGGACAGAGCAACATTGTACAGACTTTTACTCGCTGGATGTTGTAGGATGCAAGATGGATATCTAACATTATACAATTGGCCATCATTATTGCCTCAATGAGAAAATCTGCCGAAGTTCAGCATCTATAACATTCAGCAGGAGATTAGAATCTGTTGTAAATGCCAAGAGACTAAACTTTGGTGTGAACAGTTGCTGCTTATTGAAGATAATCTAAAGCCCATTTGTTATCTATGGTTAGTATGACTGGTAAATACATGTCATCAAAGTATGAAAGTTACATCTGCAAATTAAATTAGTTATAAAAGTTGTTCTCATAATAAATGCTTTCATAAAGGTGTTTTAGAAACAATGTAGGCTTCGCTTGACACCTTCAATGGACAGGTATGTTAAAACCAATTAACAATATTATATGATAATAAATGACACATTTTTTACATGAAAAGAAGAACTTGGTCAACTTTTCTCTATGATTCTGTTCTTTGACTGATGATTGTTTTCTGTGTATGTCAGATCCATTTAACATTTAATAGGTTATAAGGGACAGCTCCACTGTCCAAAATACTTGAGTGGCATAGCTTTACTACAAAGAAAACAAAAGGTCAGTAGTAAAGACTTGGACAATATGAGGATGAGTAAAACAGCAAGTGAGGTTATGAATAGAGGAAACATGTTGACAGTGGGAAGGATGAAGTGAAAAGACAAGAAAAGATCTAAAGATATCAGCTCTGATTTTCAAATACTTTGTGAAGAAAATGTATCTGCCACAGTTTAGAGGCAGAGCAGAGTCACTAGCGCAGTTTAACAATAAAACATTGTCCCGTTTTTACTTGATGTGAAATTTTAAGAAGTGCAGTAGATGTTTGTGTTGCAGGTCAGTTTAGCAACCAGAACTGTACTATGGAAGCAAAGTTTGTGTCTTTTTTTTCTTATTTTTTTTCTACTGTGTCAGGGATAGCTTATCCCAGCTACCTCCAGGTAAGAAGCAGGGCGTGTGATTGGTTTCCTGTCCATCAGAAAAATTGCAAATCATTTGAAATCTTCTATTTTTCTAGTGTCATGCAGACATGCCCAGTTTAAGCACCAAATGTCTCAAGGGGCATGATCGAAAACTAGTTTTAAATTAAATTAAATTCATGAATTAATACAGTTATTAATGAATTATACATCAATCATATCAATACACTAGTTGTTTTTTTAAATTTATTTACATAATTTTTTTTAAATATAAGGCTGGTAACAGTGGTCTGAATTAAGGAGGAGGGGAAAAAAAGTAAAAACAACAACTAAAAGGTCAAACCTGACTTTTTCAGATCCCTAGCTGTACTACTGACTTTTATTTGGTCTGCTTTTATTACATGTTTGGAAATACCATAAAGTGAACTTAATTTACCGAACAACATGTTGTACAAATAAGATATAACTAAGTGTAACCCAACACACTGTCAAGTAGTCTTTCAAGAAATAAACGTAAACATTTTAAATTGTCCTCAAATTAGAATGTGTTCAGTTTTTCCTCACTTTTAGGATATAAATTTTTAAATATACTTTTTTTTTTAGTTCACAATCTGTTCTGGTAGTAGTCACTTAAAAAAAAACAACAACAAAAACTTGTAGTTATTGATAGAACAAATGAATATATAAATAAATACTCTAATGATGTTATTCTCTAATAATAAATAAAATGTATTCCCTTTCCAAAAGTAGATTAGGGCATACTGAGGTTGTTGACTGTGCAGGTGAAGTGATACAATAGATTTAAAGATTGTTCTGAAGCAAAAATAACAGGATAATCCATGCCAGTGGAGGTGGGTGGATTTGGATTGGTTGGACAGGGAGAGAGAGAGAGAGAGAGATAATATTAAAAAGGGAAAAAAAATAGAGCAGGGTTTGAAGAACCTAAATTAGATGGTTCCAATAAAAATCACTAAACAAAATTTAAATTACAGACATTTCAAGTCACATGCACAAAGCCTCACTCCCTCAGAAGGCAGTGTACTTTTTTGCTTCCAGCTCCTGCATTTTCTTTCATTTCTCATCCTTCTCTTCTGTCTATCTTTCTTTGCAAAGCTCTGCTTTAATTATCAGCTGGCTGCTGCACAGACTGAGTAACAACTCCTGACAACCAGGTGTGGAATGACACACACTCAACCACTTTTCTTGCACACATAGACACAGAATCACACCTTAACATAATGCATGCAATCAAGTGCCGGCATAAACATAAACAATGGGAGACACCAGCAGATATGAAATTAAGACTCCTTCTGGCACACACATACACATATTGCAGTTCTTCAAAATAGAGTGATGGGAGCAGCAAACAATGATGCCGATATTGCAGGCTGGTTGGAAATGAGTGCGGGGGCGAGCGAGGATTAATTACAGGTGCAAAAGAAAAAGAGAGAAGAGGAAGAACTGGAAGACAGGGAGAAAATATCAGACAAGAGAAGGTGGATGGGGGAAAAGCAGAACTGGGAAGGCTAGATTTGAGGTGAAAGAGAAAGATGGGGCAGAAAGTTGGAGGGGCCTTGAGGCTGGACAGTTTAAGTAAGTATGTATGCAAATAAATAAGATAGGAACTGTTCTCATAGGAAAAAAAAAGCTTTTTTCAAGTCAAACTCGGGTGTTTTGAGATACATTTGTATCATCCTTGACCATCTTTTGGTCAAGGACGAGCTCCCCTAACCATAGTCTTTAAACTTATAAAGTTTTTAGGTGCTTAAACATTGCAAAGATGTTGATCACAAAAAAAAAGAATGCATCATTTTGTAATAGCTGTGGATGAAAGAAAGTTCTGATATGTTAAACCAATTATAAGGTTTTACATAACATAACAAAAATCATCTGGTTCTCTCCAAGCCTGCACACTGCACTTGGGGAGTATCGCCATTTATTAATCATGCTTCATGGTGGTGCTTAGCAAGAACAGTGTGTGGGTTTCTTCTTGGTTTGAGATTTTAGAGACATTTTACAAAGCAGGCTCACAGTCTGATGGGTGTGTAAAAATTTCACCAGTTCTTGAAATTAGATAAATATGACCTCAGATGAGCGACAACACATGACCAATTACACAGTATCCTTATTTAAGTATTAGAAGTGAAGCCAAAAGGCAGTCACAGTATGTAAAAAAAATGAAAACAAAGTGTATCCCATAATTCAATAACTTAGAACAGCCTTAACACATAAGAAATTCTACTGAACAAATGAAATGCAAAGCTTAGGAGTCAAAGTTAAAATAAAATAAAAAAGCTTTTTTAATTTACTTTGTCCTTAAAGTCGCACAACATAACTTTCCAATCTTAAAAATCCATGCTTCTGAATCCTTTTGATGGCACATTTATATTCATTATCTACATTCCTGGAGACATCATTACCCTGTAGCATCCCAAGGCTGTGAAATCACACTTCACAACTCGTTAATTCTTTCCTGGTGCATAACTTTAGAGCAACATTTTGTTTTACAGCTAGTCACACGCTAGGAAATGAATATCAACACTGGTCATTTTAAACAAGCACTGTGGCTGATTCAGCAAAGAAACCCAAAATGATATTGTTGGAGGAAGATATGAAAAAACAGAGAAAGAGACAGTGCAAGAGATAAGACAAGAGTCAACTGACTAACTTTTAGAGAGCTCAGAGAAGAGACAGGCAGTGTTGCCAGATCTTGCGAGAGAAACCTATACAGTATGTATATACATTTAGATAAACGGTTGGTGAAATTAAACTGCAACAGGAAGAAAAGAAACAAATGGTGGAAAACATTGTAGATATTTTCAACATATTTACATTTGTGTTAAATTCAAATAAAAAATGTGCTCATGTCCAAGTATTTTTGATCATTTAAAGACTTATTTTTTCATTACGTCCATATTAAAACAGTGTTTTTCTGTTTGTTGTGTGGTTAGGGCACTTTTGTTCAGACAATATCATTCTATAGTAAGGCTATGCGTCAAGTTGCAAAATAATAACCATAGTTATTTTTTAACTTTACCATTGATAAACACTTACAGGAAATGGACTCAAAAACATTTTATAAGCAGAAGGTTTATGATCAAGAAGTTAGGCAGACAATATATTTTGATAACGTGTCTGTGTGTTTATCATGGGTGCCTTGCATATTTTCCCTTTTTTTTAAGCGCACTCTACAAGTTCAGCAACTCTTTCCATCTGAGTTTGCTAATGTGCCCCCTGGTGGAATATTCTGGTGACACGCATCATACAAAAACAAGTATGTGAACAAGTATGCTCAGAATGGATGGATGCTACATGGTTGGCTACATGGATGCAAAGTTTAAAAGCAAGAATATTCTTAGCCTTACACTCATTCCCTCAGGCAGTGAAGACAGCGAGTCGTACAAAGGTGGTACCTTCAAAGGTACAGCTGTTTACCAGTATTGTACCTCTGGTGCCTGTCTTGTACCCTAATTAAGCAATACTGTTCTTTATAAGGTACACATTGCAAGAGACTGTTTATTTTATTTTATGTTTGATTGGTTGGAACCATTTCTAAGTTAATTTTGTCAAAATAAACTTGTTTTCTAACGAATATATATTGGTTTGACTTTTACCACAGTGTTGCCCTATAAGGCAACAACCCCAAATCTTGGTTGATGGGGCACAGGGGTCAGATTTTATGACAGATATATTATTAGGGACCACCAAGCCCCCACAAAACATGATGAAATATATACATTTTTTCTTTAAAGTCATGCCGTATAGGGCTAAGATTAAAATAGTTCTATATAATTAATAAAAATCAGTTATTAATTCTGCTGTGATTCAGGCCCCCTTATGTCTGTGCTCTAGATGTTACAATGTGCTTCAGCCGCAGCTTGTTGCATTCATTTCTCAATGTGTTGCATCAGATTAAAGTGCCAAACTTCAAAGATAATCTGTGGTATTTTATTTGCCACACTGCAGTGAAGTAATGAGCAGTGAATTTTATCTCCATTGTTTTTTTAGAGAAATTAAAAAATCATTAACTCTTTAACATCCTGTGATGATACAATTTCCCAATATCAATAAACACTCTGTCCCTTTCTTTTAGCACAAACATGTAGCTAGATTAAAGCCAGTGTTTATCTACCAATTTTAATATTATCTGAACCAGAAAAACATTTTTGAAACCACAACACATCTGTATCAGGCTGATGTTTGTTCATCTTAGCACAGGTATTCTCAGCTCAGTTTTTGGATACAGATGACACAAATACCTAACCTTCATGCATACAGATTTTTTTTTTCATTGTGCTCCACTTGCATGAAAAATACCCAGCAGTTGAAAAAAATGACTGTAACAGGCATGTTTTCTTCACTTTTTCTTTTTTCTAAACAGGCTGTCAAAATGGAAGATAGTAAAACTTATAATGAAGGTGCTAGAACAAAGACATGGTGCAGAAAATATAGATGGGAAATATAGATGCTATTTAAAACTGCGGTGCTCCACAGTCTCATGTATCTAATATTCTCAACCCTGTGGTATTTTCTATCAATTAACATGCAGAAGCCCTCTAGAGGGACATGCACACACACATAAACAAATCTAATCAATCCAGTTGATTAAGGTGCAAATCTGAGACAACTAGTCAATTTTATGTGTGCTTCTCTGTGTGATTATTCTTTTGCTGTTAGGCCATAAATGTCAGACCTTTTGTCTTCTTTCTTTAATCACATTTGCATAACAGTATTTTGTTCTCAGTTTTTTCTTTTGTCTCATTCCTTACACAAGTATTATTATTTACCTCCATACATGCATGCATCCACACACATAGTTGACTATGTGTTTCTGTGTGTGGTCAAACCAAGTGAGAAACACATTTCAGGTTCTGTTGTATCAACATTACTCTTCTTGGTTTTATGTAATGATGTAAAGCACTTTTTCTCTTGTACTTCCTTAGTAGTAAAGTATGATCTCTCAGACTGATACCAACTCCTCCCAAACACGCATTTTTCATTCAGTTTATTTACTTTTCATTTTCAGAGATCATTCTATCATTTCACCGGAACACCTCCATACAGATACAGATATTTGATCTGACTTGGAACAGAAAGGAAATGCTGACACGTTTGATTTGTTCAGCAGATGTTGACTCTGTTTTAAATGTAGTATATCTTCTGTTCAAACCAGCTGCTTGTCTATCAGCAGCAAAGAGAAGTGTTGAAAAAGGCTATTAGTAAAAAAAAACTCCTTCAGAGAATGAACTCATCAATATTTCTATGCATAAAATCTGTTTTTGTTCCTTATTTCCCTTCATTATTGCAGACAAAGATGGAAAGTGAAACTGAAGCTCACTGAAATACAGAACACCATCTGGAGTCTCATGATGAGCTGCATGTGCATTGATGAACTTTTGTACTTTGATATTAGTGTACAAGAAAGGTTTTACATTTTTAATGTGTTAACACAGTTTCACTTTATTGCCATTTACTCATGTGAATATAAACTGAATATTCATCAAGAATTATTTCCAGCTGATATTGGAAATGTCTCATTAAGTTTTTTTTTAATTATTTGTTTGTTTGTTTGCTGGCTGCCGAACAAATCCAAGAGAAGAATTCATTCTTTTCCCTTAGTACAGCCAAGTTTAATTTTCACCACAGCACATACAGCTGATGATTTACAGACAAGCCTAGCACAAAACAAAATAATCTGTGGCCACAAAAAGCGGCAGCTGGTTTGTCAAGGATGCAACTTGAAGTTTGAGCAATGTTTGGGTGTGTGTGGATGGGTGGTGTTAGGGCAGGAGTACGTGTGTGTGTGTGGGGGGGTGTATTTGTTGAGAGGGTGTTTGGGGGCGGGGGGAAGAGGTAGTGTTTGGGTGTGTGTGGATGGATGGTGGAAGGGCAAGAGGGGTTCTTGGGGTGCGCAGCTGGGGCATTGAGATGTGGACTGACCCCTGCTGGGTGGCCGTCTGGGGGGGCTGGGTCCCCCCGGGTGGCGGTGCGGGCCCTCTGCCTGTGGGGGTGGGGGGCACTCCCAGACTCTTGGGCCAGCAATAAGGTGTAAATTTAGTAATAAACAATCATTCAAAATAAAAAAAAATTGATAAATAAAAATTATTCATATTATCAAGAGGGGCTTTATATATATATAAAGCTCCTGTTGACAAAGGAAATCTGCTCGGCACAACACAGCAGCCAGACAATCATTCTGCTTGCTACGATGCTGGACAAGACAAGTTAAAAAAAAGAAAAAAAGAAAAAATTGAAATGTGAAGCCTATGCTGAAGTCCTAAAAATTCCTCTCAGAGCCACCTCGTCGCCCATTTTTTTATTTTCCGGACGTGACGAGACCCGTGATGCTGCTAAGATGGCGAAGGTGGGAACCTCCCACCAAGCCTCTTTTCAGCTCTTCAGAAACCTACAGGTGCCAAGGTGGAAGGTTCGTCCATAGCCGTGAAGGCTGCATGAGAAGCTCATTTGCATGCAGCTTCCCACCACTTGGTGGTTGTAATATGTCCGTTAGTTGTTCAACAAACAATAAGCAGAAGACACTCAGCTAGCTGCTAGCCTGTAGCGAAAGTTATGAAGTAAATTAAGACAAAATTGATCCCAAAAACCCCCTTAAAATGCAAAAATATTGCACAAGAACAATCCAATTAATTAAGTACGGTTTTATAAACAGTGGTAACAAGGCAAAGCCGAGAAGTTTATATGGAGTATTAGCTAACGCTGGCTAGCACTGATGCCTTCAACACTAAAGCAGCATCTAGCAACCAAACACCCAACACTGGTGGGGAAGCTGGTGGAATTTTTAACAAAAAAGAAAGAAAGAAAATGAGCCACAGATTTATTAACAGTGTAATTAAGTCCCAATTCCCGCCTTTTTTTTGTTTTGCTGTAGTAGAATCTAATGTACATTTTGTGTTTATAAACCTGACTTGAGATTTTAAATTTGCTCTTGTAGGAGCCTGGTTTGATTTTATAAATGATCAACATATTAGGCCTCTTGTTTTAGTTTCACATACACGTGATATATAAATGTTTCTTTGATGATCTCATTGCATCATGTCATATTTTACAAGGTTTTAGCTTGTTAAACTGTAAGCGTATTTGGTTTAGTTATTGAATACAAATTAAACCAAGAGTGAGACCAATTAAACCAATAGGCTACGGTGTTTGCATGGGCCCCGGACCACTTTGTGCTGGAAAAGTTGGGCCCCAGCGTATAAAAGGTTAAGAACCCTTGGTGTAGCGTGTCTGTTCATTGCTGAGTAACCACTGTGCACTTACATAGTAGGAACAGAGAGGCAACTTTGCATCAACTTTATCTCTACATATAGGACACTGAAGACAATGGATGAAATTCTTGCAATGGAACCCATCTGGACACTTATTGGGTAATAATGAGTTCATATGTTTAGGGTAAACTATCTGAGGAAATCATCATGGGGTCTTAAACATTCTCCGTAATGATTAAGAACTGAAATTTAAATTAACCGCTACTTTAATGCTAGTTTGATATTAAGCAATATCACTTGATTACAAACCTTTAAGTAGAGAAGGTGCTCAAATCGACTTCAGTACCCCTTTGTATAGTTTGCGTATAAAGTGGCCTCATACAGTAAAGTGTATGTGAAGTCATTGAAAGAAACAAAAAAAAATCATCTAATTTTTGCAGAGGTTTAGAATTGCTAGCTTGCATGAAGTTATAATCATAAAGTAGAGGATTAGAGGTACAGCTTTTAATATCTGCTTTGTATCAAGGATTTTTCTAATGGAATACTGGAACATTTCACAATATTTCAATAATCAAATATCCCATAATGCCATAATGGTGCTATAATACAATGTGAAAAAACATAGCACTCCAAGAAAATATATTAGCAGCAGGAGTGTCCCATGTCTGCTTGTCATTCGCTCCGTTCATCAGATGTATTCCCTGACAACATTTCCTCTATTTGTCACCCCCCTTTGGCACTCGGCTCCCTCTGCACCGCTGGGTTACACAGTGTGTTTCTGTGTGTTTCTGTGCATGTGCACACGTGTGTGTAGGAGGTCCCAACCCAGCCAGTAATGATATTTAAAGCCTTTTGGGATAGTTGGCTAGATAGCACAAACAACACCTGTGCATGAGTGAGTGTGTCTGGATGTCAGTATGTGTGTGTGTGTGTGTGTGTGTGTGTGTGTGTGTGTGTGTGTTAGTCAGCTTCCTCTCCTGAGGGCCATAATGATCTGCGGTCAGGGTCAGGGGCCCTGAGTTATGAGAACATATTGATCCGAGTAAGCCTTGCAGTGATTGAGGGTTGTTTGTGAGGAGAGTAACTCCCCATCACTGAACTCAATGTGCTGCATTGTGAATGAGAAATCCTAACAATTTGTCTTCCAAAATTGATGTTGAACACACTACCCTACACAGGAGCATCCACTGCACCAGTCTATGATTTTAGTGAACAACCTGGCACATTCTAATCATGAAGTGACAGCTTTATGTGTTGCACTAAACTAATGCTTCAAAGTCAACATTTGATGTGACTTATTCATCTATCACCTGCTGCAGCAACAAGCAAACTAAAATCAAAGCGAAAGGGAAGGTGCAATACCAATGACTGTATCCAGGGATTGTTTCTAAAACATCTTTCAGCATTTCTATCATGAAATCTTAAGTTAATGAAAAGTTACAATAAACTTGTTTCACTCCCTTTGATCAATGTAACATTGGCTGTTTTTAAAATAGTTTCTTAAATAAGAAGATATAGGCCTCACACTGAGGTGAGTGTGTAGGTGTGACAAGCTTGACCGATATACAAGAGAGTCATTAGGAGTGACTGACAAGCTGTTTGGGGGGGGGGGGAGCACATGCGCTGTATTCTGATTAAACTCTGACATAATGACTGTTTTGTGGTTATTGGTCAGGGAAGTAAGCAAAACATTATACAGAGACAGTTTCGTCACTTCACTGCAATTACTGCTACTTCCTTGGATAATTGTACTAATAGACACTTAATGGATGGATATTTTCTCAGTGTTGCAATTTCAGAATAAAGTAGAACGTCAACAATTTGTCATCAAATAACATAATAATGATTATTTTAGCTAAAAATGACATTTGTTCTCCAATCAGTTAGGTGTCACTTGCCACTCCGCTCATATTTGCAAGGACCTTAGTCCAAGACGACCACATCAACCACAAGGACAAAGGCAACTCAGCTTCAGTACTATATCTCTATATATATCTAATCTTTTAATTAGTTTATCAAATGGTTGATAATAACTTTGTTATAAGCTGAAAAATCAGAAAAGAATGATACAGGCAAGGCAAGGCATGATATTGAAATGATATAGAAATCAAAAAGCAATGTAGAGAACAGCTCAGGCACAAGTCTTATATGCAGAATTAAAAGAACTAAAGAAAAAAAAATCAAGTCTGTACTATCACAAGAAGTTGTACATCTGAGGATGAAAATAGGGGCAACAGGAGTTGATATTTAAACTTCTCCAAACTATTTGCTAGCTGCACACTTGGCCCCAGTTATGTAACTGTGAAGATTTCCCTGCATGTATCTGTATGTGAAGCTAGCTGTTAAAAGTATGCTGCTCTGAAAGCATGTGGTTCCCTCCAGTAACCTTCCCTCAGTTTGCAGAGGTTTAAGTAGTCATAGCACATTTTTATGCAAAAACTTAATGTTTACAAACAATGTAAATAAATGTGGCATGCTTTCATTAGGTCTGACAACCATTTTACATGATTGTTGAGTGAAGTCCAAACCTTCCATATTGCTTAAAGTGAGGGCGCATATGTCAGAAATAACTTCTAAATTATTTAACATGGCAGAGAAGTAAGCTTTCAGTCTTTTGCAAAGAAAAAAATGTGGAATTGCAAGTCAAAGCACGCTGACAGGAATAAATGGAGGCTTCACCCAAAAACAGCCACAAAGTGTAATTTTATAGTTTCAAGAGCTGAATTGAAGAACTAAATCAACACCTCTGTGACAGTCTGGACCAAACTCCTACATCAAGATACTCCCAGAGCACATGTTCATAGCAGCATTGTCATTCAAAAGCCAGGGTCAGTATATTGGTACATAATGGGAGCCTTTGGTAATATAAAAGTAATGCGGTTTTCTTTTATCTTTTACCCTAAATCTGCCAAGGTTTACTTTAAAAACAGCCAGAGGGGTCAACTCACCACTCACAGTGAACTGTGTGTTATGAAGTGGTGTGGCCAGCTCACTATTGAGATTCATTAGGTGAGAGGATTACTGCAGGGTTACTGTATAAATATATATATATAGTTTAAGAAACTGAGGGTAGATACTGGTCCCTGATCCCACATTTTCAAGGCAATGCCCCCGAGCACACACTGAAAACAAATTATTTGCTTTCATGACCACCACAATGAGGTTCAACAACTCACTTGACCTCATCAGATCTAAACATTATTAAATCTTTATGGGAAAGTCTATGGCCTAGAAAGCTCAGTAGATTTTCATTTTCCCTTGAGTCTCTCAAAGAGGTGGCAGCATTAATGTGAGGAATGATCCAATATGTCCTGACACAGTACAGGATAAGTGTGACAGCCTTTTTGAAAGGACTAACACTGTTCTGAAGACAGTGGCCCTTCTCCTGACAATTTATTTAATAAAATGAAATTTCACACTGTATCGTGGGGTAATCTTTATTTGATTTTTATCTACATTAGGAAAAGCTGTTGGGCTTTGTGCTAGAATGCTAAATAACACGTTAATGATGTCTGTAGACCCTTTGCTTTGCCATTTTTCACTTACACCCCTTTTTTTGTTGCATTTAAGTTGCCAGTCAGTACCATTGAAGCCCTATTTTGTTTTGAATCATAATCACTTGATATCATGATATTTTGAGAGAAGCTTTGATCATATGCATGTAAACATCACCATTCTTCTTTAAGGTCTTAGACGTCTACCTTGTTTTGCAGTTGATGTATTAATGCAGGTTTTTTAACTAGTGTTAAGGAGGAAAATCACATGGCTCTTTTTTTTTGTCAGACATCGTCATTTTCTGAGGTAAACATTTTATTTGCTTTATTCGTAACATTTTTGCATTTATACCCACATTTATGTGTTGCAGGAATGAGTATTGTGCCAGTGAAGTTATTTATTTTACAGAGCTCAAGACCTATATGAAATGGAGTTCCTTGAAGACATCACTTATGGTAAAATAACTCCTCAGTGTCATTAAACAAAAAACTATTGCTGCACAAGTGCTGCAGGCTCAGAAATACACTTAACCAGGGCATATGCTGATACCACTGTGAGGGGGAACTACTTTGAAAACATTCCAAACTACTAAGTGTGTGTGGTTCTCTCCCATAAAAGACAAATTGTTATATATGTACATACATTGGGTATGTATTGATGTGCTTGTGTTTCTTTTTTGTTTTTGTGTTGCAAATCGCAGTATTTTTTACTCAACTTTGGTACTGATGCACAAAAAACTATGCTGGCAAATACATGTTTGTGCCAATCAATGTACAAAAATAAAACTTTCTGCCAGTGTGTTCCTGCAAACCCCCCCCCCCCCACACACACACACACAGAATGCAACACAATCAGCAGGTTTGGCTGTCACAAAACATGAAAGGTACATGGAAAAGCTGACTGGATGAAGTTCCTTCAATCTGGATGTAAACCTGGAGGAACCATGAAGTACATTCTGAGTCTATGTGGTCAAAAAAGAAAAATGAAAAAAAACACTGTGCCACTCTTGTATGGCTTCCATCTTCAGTGTGACTCTCTATCAACAACCACCAATGGAGAATGCACTTTAGGCAGCATCTTTCAGAGCTATATATGAAAACTGTCATTTGATGCCAAAGCCATCACCAACTCAGTCCTCTGGAGTCCTGTAGGGGAAGGCTGTGGTTTGACAGGAGGATGATGTATGGCAAGTCAGCAGCATCATGATAAAACAGCCTCAGAAAATGGGGTCTGCAGCTGACTTGCTATGCTCTGAGTTATGTGAATGTGACCTAATGGAGTAGCCCAATGTAATTATTGGACGATAGCCCACCAGCTTTCCTAATGTTGGGCAGATATGGGCTGAAAAAGATTTTTTTCTGTTATCAATACTGAAAAGATAAATAAATAAACAATTGAAATTTCCTGTTGACATTCTAGTCTCCCAACACAACCTACTGATGTGTGACCACAAAAACGCTTTTTGCCATTTCTTTGTCCAGATGGGCATGAAAAGTAGTAGCAATGGGAGTGCAGTGTCGCCACTTCCTTTTGAGAAATCCGCACACACAGACTGTGCTAAATAAAACATGCATATCTTCATTTGGAGGTTGGAGAGCTTGGTTTATGGTGCTACATACACAATTAAACAAAAACCAGACTCCTGTTCCAGCCTGTGATGTTTTAAAGCAGATCAATTCAACTGTGGCCTTCAAGGACCACCGTTCTGTGGGTTTTAGATGTTTACCTTCTCCAAAACACCTGGTTCAAAGTAAATGGACCCATGAGTTTGTTGTCAGGTGCAATACAATAACCCATCAATTTCAGTCAGGTGTGTTGAGAAAATATTAAAAGAGCATTGGCTCTTGAGAGCAGGAGTGGAATAGTCTTGTTTTAAAGTAACATCACTTTGAGAATATTAATGTTGTTTTGCATTTAATTGACGTTTTGAAGATGTTTCACTCATTGATTATACATATTAGGGGTGCAGAAAAAAATCGATTCACATCAGAATCGAGATTCTTATGCATTAAAATTCTGAATCCATCCAGAATTTCCAAGAAACTTTATCTTAAAAGACTTGAAAAGTATTTGACTGTCTACTTTCAAAGCTACTTATAAGTGACCAAGAAATGCTAAAGTTTGAAAGGTACGCAAAAACAAATGTCACCTCTTTGTCAAAAGATTGCTTCTGTGGGTTTTTAATTTTTGAATCACTGAATTAACCTTGAAAACCTTATTTTTTTTATGAACATAGCCAGATTCTTTTAACTAATAAAACAATTCTTCAGAGCTTTTTCTAGTTTACAGAGCAAGTTAATCCCAGAAATGGCACTCTTTGTTACTAAAAGAGTATTGACTGTGAACTGAGATTAGTTTGAATAGAGAACCGATACAGAATCAAATCGTCACCCGGAGAATCTGAATCAATTTGAATTGTGAATGGTTGTCAGATTCACATCCCTAATAGTTATGGTTATGAAAATAGCATACCCTAAGAATCACATCAATATATATTTTTTATTGTATAAGGCTGAGTGAGGAATCCTGTTCCTTATTGGGTAATAAGCATCACCTGTTTTGGAAAATAGACAAAAACAGACAAAGCACAAGTCACTCTCAAATACATTCCTTTGAAACTTGTTAAATAGCCTTGAAAATAGGACAGAATTCAAGTTAATTTGCATCAACACAATTTTTGTAGTCTTATTCTGTTGTTTTGTTTTGTGTGGGTTTTTTCTTTTTTAGTTTTGTGATTCATACTTTACCAAGCAACTGAACGCTTATTAAGATGGTGATCATGGCTCCAGAACTGCTTCAATGCAGCAGGGCAATTATTATACAAGTCTCTGAAACTGAAGGGATGAAACACCATTCTTTCAAAGTCGCTAAGGTCTTCCCGCTTGTCATCTTGAAAAAAAGAAAAGGGGAAAAAACCTCACATTGTACAAACCATATGTCACCAACCTCTACAACATCACTGTTTAAAAACAAAATCTTTGAATTAAATCTTTGCATTTAGATATGACACACATTTCATGTTATTTTTTCCCCCCCACACATTTACTCTATGGAGCCGTATTTTAGTTTTCACTGTGCTGCTGACAGCCTGGAGGGTCTGTGAGTGTTAAGTAACAACAAAGACTTAACTTAGTCAAATAACTCGCTTCCATGAGAAGATAACAGACTCTTCTGCATGTAAATTAGATTTTGTAGTAGCTGGTCTTATTTCTTTTTAATAACAGGCTTAAAAGCCAGTATAGATATCACACAAATATCTCTTGTTGGCTATATTCATGGTATTTCTAATTGCCTGTATTTTTTTTTTTTAATACTTCATAAGTTGGTGACTTCCTTGTTTCTCTCTTTGACTTTAAGTCCAAACATGTGATTAAACCAGAACCCATCCATTTGGTAGAATGTAATATTTCCATTATGTTTAGTGTTAGGGAATATCCAGATATCATCCAAATAAACAGCATTTTCTGATAAAAATATTTTTACGCAACCTCTCAATTTTTTAAACAGAAATGCCAATCATGTTACTAAAGCATGACTGCTGTGTTATATTGTGGTTCCTCCACTACAACTGGAGAGACAGGCTCACTGACAAAATGCATGTATCATGTTATTAAAAACCATGAGTAGTTAAAAAAGTAAGGTGTTCACTTATATTGATCAAAACAAATGAAATTACTTTAGAAATATAAAGATAATACTAGTTTGCAGAAATGTATGAACTCAACTTTTTTTCACATAACTGGGTGAAAGATAATTCTACTTCAAAATCCCACTCAGTTTCAGAAAAGCCCATTTTCTTACCACTCATGCTTCAACTAATTTAAATACAAAACGGTATATTAGCATTAGGTTTCAGCTTGGGTAGCTCGTAAGTAATGTGAAAAAATAATTTCATGTAGAACTACTCAGTTACATGTAAGTAAGACATTAAAGATCTTTCAAAGGTTCAGAATCAGGACGTTTATCCATAATGACATTGTCACTGTTGTGTAAGTAACTTTTACACAACCACTCTATAAAGTCTGCGATGGACTGGCGACCTGTCCAGGGTGTACCCTGCCTCTCGCCTGATAATTGCGCGGATAGATAGATGGATGGACCCTATAAAGGTCAAATCAGTGTGTGGTGATGATCCCTAACAAACAGACTACGTGGACATGTCGTCATTGTGTGCTAAAGAAGAATAAATAAATGATAAAACTGAGATGGGGATATTATTTATTTATTCAAATAAATTATTTATTTATCTATTTATAGTTTTAACTAACTGAAATGTATGTGAAATATATATATATATATATATATATATATATATATATATATATATATATATATATATATATATATATCTTCAGCCAACCATCCAAAGGCTAGCAATACAGAAACTTAAAAAATGATCACACGGTCATTCATACACACTTTGAGCCATTCCCATAGGCTTGCTCTCAGTTTTTGGCCAGTGATCTCCCTTCCCTGAATACCATCACCTTGGCCATGTTGTCAGCTGTCTGATCAAGTTGAATCTGTGGATGAGGGGATTATGTGCAGGGTGACCCTAAAGAAGTTTCTTTTCTGCTTCTCACTGCCTCTGTTTATCTCTCAAATGCTCGTTCTATATCAAAATAGTGATATCATAGACCGCTGTCCTCTGTCTATTGCACAGCATGGGTTTCTTCCAGAAGCAGCAGGGTTTTGTTCTTCTACACTTAAGGTGTTTTTATTATCTGCTGTTCTACACCTATAAAATGAGCAAAGTAGAAAGCAAGAGAAGCTTGTTAAACAGTCTGCAGCCAAATACAGTACAATTTCTGCCCTGAAGCCATTTTCTCTCTCCCTGTCTACTTCAGCAGCCTTTTGGTCATCCAGAGATCATCCAGTTGAGGGAACTACAGTAAGTTCTAACTGAACAACCGGTCATGAAGAATGGCCCATAAATTCCAGAAAGTTATGAATACTGTTGCCTGGATGATTACTAGAACCTCAGCTACCCAAAATATTACCTCTATCCTTAAACAACTACACTGGATTCCTGTTGAATGTTGTATCGATTTCAAAATTCTCCTTCACTTTCAAAGCTCTTTGTAATCTTGCACCCACATTTCTGTCTGAACTCCTCCGTCCTTACATCCCATCCAAAATTCTTTTTTCCAGCTCTGATCCATTTACCCACATGCCCACGATGAAGTTAAAAGCTTTTCGCCTTTCAGCCCCACATCCCTGGAACTCTCTCTTACCATCTCCCATACTTGCTATTGAGTCTGACAATAGCTATTTCTGACTTATGTTGATAAAATGCCACAGCAACACTTTAGTCAACTCCTAGGAAAACAATCATAGGGGTCAATCTCTCAGCATTACTAAGACTCTATATCCCCATAAAGCACAAGATGCACTGATGTGTTGAGCATGTGTTGCTTTATATCAATGAGTTAAACCACTTACCTTTTCAATCTTGAAGCTCATGATGTCCAGAACATACGTCTGAAAGTTTGTGGTAATTTATCCTTGCTACACCTGAGGCACTTTCAGCATCAGTACAGCCGCAAAAATCTCATCAATTTAGGATGAAAATTGAGGTGGATTTAGTTTGAAATTAAGAATAGTTCAATTTGGCTGGTCTACAACACACACACACACACACACACACACACACACACACACATGCTTTGCAATTAGCTTGGCTCACCACACACATTCGTGTACATCAGTGTCCCTATTGCAGCATTTATTGCTGCAATAATTCTCTTGCAGCTGCTTTAGTGTTAAGGTGAATGTTTTAATGTAAACCTTTGGACATCTTTTCAACATCACCGCCTTTATTATGACTTATATATTTCAACCTGATAGTGGATGGTAGGAATATCTATCGATAGACAGTAACATCCTTTGAGGTTAAACATCAAATGTACAAAATACTAAATTGACTGCTTTACTATTTATTATCATAACCATTTCATAAAACACTAAAACACTAAAAGAAAAGAAAAAAACTGTAAAACTGACTGGGAAAATCATTAATATAATAGTCAATGTATTTTGGAAAATAGCTAATGGAGGCATGATGACCAAGCATTTGACTCAAGGCCACAGTTTTAAATCACTGATCTGGCCAGGAGATTCAAGATTAATGGCTGACACCTGTCAAGAAGGTGACTTCTGTTATAGACGGTTAATTGAGACTTCAAAGCCTGTAAATCCTCAGTGGCTAGACAGCAGATACTTCAACATGTGGCAGAATGGATTTACACATCTACATGTTTTTATTCACAGAAGACAGTGATCTTCATTTTTCCTGTTCTTTGTTTGTTTTATGGAGTGTATGTAGGTCCTTTCACTAGAATTTGGTCCAATATTCACAGCTGAGAGAAACACAGCTGAGGTGGTTAGGAAGCAAATGCCCTCTTTGAAGCAACAATAAGATGAAAGACCTTCTCCCACTACTTACAAATGTCTTTAGGGGTTTGCACCTACACAGTATGGTCTTATAAAACACTTTATGACAAGCATCACATGTCCAGTTCCATGACAATTGTTTTTTATTCTTTTTCTTTTTTTTAAATTCTCATTTTACCATTAACAGAGGATGATAACATGCCCTGAATTTTTACCCTATCCATTTCTATTGACGTTTAATGCTTTAATTGATATGTGAAAACTATAAAATGCTTACAAATTACAAATAAAATGTGGTTAAATGGATGTGATATTTTTTTGCAATGCCATGGAATCATGTTAATCATTCATGTCCTCAAAAACTACAGAGAAAAAAATCACCCAAATGAAAGTGGAGCAAGATCATCAGTCCTTTACCAGTTTGAAAAGTCAATTTCTTTTTTTTTTATTAAGTAAATGAACTGTATAATGTAGTAATTATTATAACAAATATGCTATGTCATATTGCCCTCAGATATATTCTTGACATGCAATGCATGCACAAGGAAACGAATGACACCCCTACTTCTGATCATGATTACAGATGAGGTAAAATGTCATCCTCTAGAATTTAAATTTTGACCTTCTCTTTCTTTTTCACTTTTTAATCAGGATTATCCAGCAGCAAATCTATCTATCTATCTATCTATCTATCTATCTATCTATCTATCTATCTATCTATCTATCTATCTATCTATCTAT
>JAOXYM010000004.1:21652154-21669888 GCA_028567055.1 Leptatherina wallacei | reverse complement strand
TGGATTCTGGACTTGGCCTGTTATTATTGGAAGGATTTAGGAACCCTGGACTTTTGGACATCCTACCTGTTTACCTTATAGCCCATATTCCACCAGTCATCTCCATCTGTCTACAGAGGTGTTCTGCAAAGGATCTCATTATATCCCCCGAAGCCAGCAGCCTGAACCTGACCTTTCCAGTGAACCAGTCTATTGTAATAAAGCTTTTTCTGCCTGATCCTGAGGTCTCTGACATCTCTGTGGGTTCCATCTGCTAAGCCGTTACAGTTTATGTTCTATTGGGAATAACATATTGGTTTATGCAATCTGTAAATCATTACATTCTGTTTTTATTTATATTTTAGTGTCCCAACTTTTTTTGAATTGTGGTTATAAAAGCATTAGTCACCTATATTAAGATGTTGCTTAAACAGGAAGAATATTACCCACCACAGCCATAATATTTTCACATGACAAAAAACTTCCATGTTACATGATAGGCTATAGCACAAAAATAAGTAAGCTATCTGGGTAAGTCATTTCTGATCATCTGTGTGGAAGACTGGGTTTTTTTTTTTTTTTTTTTTTACTGAAGAGCCAATTGATGAGAAACAAAGAAACATTTATGGTGACAAGACGTGGCATTTATTGGCTGGCCTATAGCCTACGAAGTGTGTTTGCTCACTTTATTGCCCGGGTAGGTCTATTTGTGCTCGGAATCGGTAGCCCAGAAAAGACAGACTTTCTCACAACAGTGATTTGACAGCAATAATCCTCTGCTGTCATGTTTATTCCACTGCCACTTGAAGGCATCATGATTTCTAAACAGAGCTCCACCTTCAGTCCCAGCCGGTCAGGTTAAAAACGTTCCTAACTTTATTTCACCTGTGTGGCCACGCAGAGGTAATGACTCATTACACTGTGTCAGGCGGTAGAGGTTTTAAGCTCCCGGAGGTATAAGGTCCTCCACAACCATGGCTGAATCCCAGCTCATGTGCATGGAGGACGGGCACATCGGAGTCAAGGTCCCGGAGTCCAAACCGGAGTTTTACTACAGCGAGGAGCAGCGCGCGGCTGTCGAACAACTCCTGAAGAATGGCGACGGAGCCTTCAAAACGCAGCTCAAAGAGGACAACATGAAAGACTTTTTGTCGGCAAGAGAAGTCAAACATTTGTTGAACACTTTCAAACAGTATGACGAGGATAGTGAAGGCAGTGGTAGCAAAACGTCTCCCCCCAGCAAGTCGGAGCATGGAGCCCGTGGAACAGACACGGACTCAGGGGTCCATTCCACCTACTGGCCCCAGATGTCGGACACAGAGGTGCCACCGCTGGATATCGGCTGGCCCAGCGGGGCTTTGTTTAAAGGGGTGACCCGGGTGACCGTGCATACACAGCCACCCAAAGACAACGGACCTCACATCAAGGAGGTTGTCAGGCGTCTCATCCAGGAGGCTCGCAAGGTGAGGGGAGCGGGTCAGTGGAAGGGGCTAGCAGAAATACTAATGTAAACAGCTTTAATACGAATTTATAACCTAAGCTATTCATAATTATATTCACTTGATATATGTAATTACTTAGTTATTTTTAACGAAACTTGTCTGAAGTTATTAGGACAGTGTTGAATTTATGAATGTATGGCTATTAGCTTATTTGAATATTATGACATCACAAATGAGCTAAAAATAGCCACAGACTTACACCATTAAATCTAGGGTACCTATTTTAATTAGTAAGAACCTGGTTAAGTGGAACAAGATGTGCTAGTGAACATCATTAAATACAGTGAGTATGTTTGTTAAAATGAAATGAAAATAAATACAATTTAGAAAGAAACAGGAAGTGCGTGTGAGAGTTTGAAATAAGTAATGCCATAGCTCAAGTCTCAACAGGAAGTTAAAATGATTTAAACAACTTCTTGGAATCATGGAATTCCCTTTGGTCCAGTTGCATTGATGACACATTTTACAGTCTAAGTGAACTGTATACAGCAACCTTTTCTCAGGAAAGGGCACTTTGTTCAGTCACATCTCAGTAGACACGCCCGACTAAAGTTAATTAATTCTAAAAGAAAGAAAAAAAACATCTCAGGGATCCTTCTTGAAAGAATACATACACATGGCAATTATTTTTCTTTTTTACATCAGGAACTTGCTCTAAAGACATTTGGTTTTAGTACTTGTTTTGCTGGAGTTATCTCCACTTCATTTTCAAGTGTATTCTTAGCTTGAGTGAAAGTGTTGGAGGATAAAGCCTGCTGTCAGTTTTCCCTCTCATTCCTTTCTCAAGTTGTTGCCACAAAATTGAAAGCACACTGCTGTTTATAATGTGATTGTCACATAAGATGTCCTTTCACTGGAATGTAAGGCACTCAATCTAAGCCTATATATATATATATATATATATATCAGCCTCAGATATGAGGACTGGTGTCCATATGCTTTTCCCTGCAGTATTGTGCCAAGTTGCTTAGTTGCCTGAGTGAGTAATACTTTAACTAGTAACTGAGGACTTGAAATGATGTTTACTCATAGACTCCCGGAGCTAAGCTGAGTCATCTATTCCAACTGCTCACAGCAGTGCAGTGACATGTACTTCTTGGCTCAGCCAACCTGTGTTTCCCTCGTATAAACTGGGTCAAGGAGGACAGCAGAGAAATGTGTGTACCACTCACTAAGGCTTTCTAAATTGGCTTTGTTGCACAACTTCTCTCAACATTTCCCCCTAATTTTCTTTGGAAATCCACTTTCTTTTGTCTCCTGTCCTTCTCCTCCCTTCTCTCCCTTCCTTTAATGTGTTTTTTTTTTGCATTCACTTTAAAATTAATTATTATTATTACTAAATGAGCTCCAATGCTTTTATCTTGCTTGCTCATATTCTTACACTTTCTTCTTCCTGGCTGAAAATAATTTTCACCAGGAGTAATGAAACTGGTAAAACGAGATCACGACTCCTTATGGTTGCTGTTTCGCCTTTTTTGAAACGATTTACAGTAAGCACATTAACCTTACCACTTCCTTTCCCTACATGTTCAGCCATCAAGCCAATACCATGGATATAATTGCCATTGTTCAGTAGTGCAGTTTGTTTTCTGATGATATTTTGCATGATCCTCCAGGAATAAGTACTGTCAGTTTAGGCCTTCATATCTTCATATGACGTTAAAATGTCTATCTCTCATGGTGTTTCCCAAGTTGTTAGATGAATAAGTGAAATTAATATATTGAGCATGAAGAGAATGGGACTGAATGTGAGAATGTGCACTGTTTTAAGTTTTTTCCCCCCGTTGTGTTGTTAAAATTATGACTTTATTTAGCCTGATGATGATCCAACACTCAGTCAACTGTCCACAAGTCTCAGCTTGTATCTTTGTTGTTACCCTCAGAGGCCTGCTCAGCATTTTTCCTGAGCTGAAACAGCAGGCATTTTTGCCTAACAGAGGAGCATTTGTTACAAATTTAAAGAGACATTTTTTCCATTGCTTTGCTCTAAAAGAAACAGCGGAAGAACTTGTCCCTACATGTTTAAAAAGATTGCAATGGGAAGCCCATAAGGACTCTTGATATATAAAACAGTTAATTTTACATGATGTTAAACATAAAACATTTTCAGGGTTCCTCTGATATTTCAATTATCCTCAAACTGTGGTTATCTGAAATGGGAGCTTGGCCAAGAGCGAGGCAAAAGGGGTGGGCTGACAGTCAGTGAAATCTGACTAGTCCTCAAGTGCCACCCCAAGAATAGACAATTAAATTCAAACAAATATTCACTGTGAACTGACCTTCTTTTTTCCTGGGTAAACCCTAGATACCCAAGTGCAATTAACTCCAGCATGTAGTTTATATGTTCTATGTTTTTCTACAACAACACTACCAATTTAGTGATCATAATGCAGCAATTATACGACATCCTCTTGCTAGCTCCCAACATTGGCAAATTTGTCTGTGCAAAATGTTTACATTTTATGAAGGGAATGTAAAATCCATTAAGTCATCAGATGTGATGACTGCTCAAAATGACCAAGAATTAAGGCTTGGATGATCTTTTCTCTATAACTCTGCTTAAATTTTTTCCCATATTCCGACTTTGACTCTACCATCATACCAACTTACAGCCTAAAAGGAGAAATAAGCTCATTTCTGAGGAAAGGCGCTATCACGATGGTCCCTTATCTAGAGGCATTGGGTGTCTTTTTCTCAGTTGTTTGGTGTGATGAGACCAATTGTACTTTGATTAACAATGAAAGTATTTGTAAAGGTCTTGGTATTTATTAAAGAAAAAAAAGGTTAAAAAAAAATTCTTAAGGAAGTCAAATCATGTTCTGATTTTCCAAAAACGTTTTAAAGTAATCTTGTTAAAATGGCTTTATTTTAGTTTTTTTTTGTTATTTCAACATATGTCATAGACAAGTCATTATTACAGTGACATTTTACAAAACATTTTTTAATAATTTTTTTTTGTTTGTTTGTTTGCTTTCAGTGTTGTAACATTTAGATTATGACAATACTAATCCACAGTTTCCTTCATGGAATATACTTATTAAAAATATCATTTTAAAAGCATGGGCTGCCACTTTAATATGTGTATCTGATG
Source organism: Leptatherina wallacei (assembly GCA_028567055.1). Lineage (NCBI taxonomy): Eukaryota > Metazoa > Chordata > Actinopteri > Atheriniformes > Atherinidae > Leptatherina > Leptatherina wallacei. Next base: position 21,665,316 of record JAOXYM010000004.1, on the reverse strand, counting down.
AGTTATATCCAGTAATTACTACTATTTCACAAAAGACAAGTCTGTGAGCCTAATATGCAGTTGATGGCATTACACTATATTCCCGTATTGGACCAAAAGGTCAGATTATCGCATGTGAAGCAGCACAGCTGGTTAACTTGATCAATAAATTGAGGGGAGCTGTGTCCAAGCAGACTAAAGCGATTGTTTATTCTGATTTCTCAATGCAGTAAAGGCTGTCTTGTGTTCACTTAGGGGTTTCTTCAAGTACGCTTACAAGACAGAAAGAAATAGGAATGTCATTTCTACCAGCAGCCATCACTCTCTGGAAAAAGACTTGACTGGGAATTAATTATTCTTTATTTCATATTGAAACAAAACAATTTCTCTCAGCGAATAAATACGATTTTTTTGTTTATTTTTATTTAATTTTATTTAATTTCCAACTTTCTTGACTCCATACAGAGCCAAAAACTCTTTATATGGTGAAAGAACAACTGCAAACCTCTGCCAGGCCCTGTACTCTGACAGAAGAGAAAATAAAAGCTTAACAGGAACGTCTCTCAAGACAAAGAAAAAAATTATGTCCTGGAATCTTTTGTTGTTCGGAAGTTTAACATGTTTGATCTGTCACTCTAGCTGCTGAGGCCTTTTCGGGAATCTTTACAGTACTGTCAAGATTAGTGGGTGGCAAAGTATTTCACTTTGAAAGATCAACTTAACCCCACGGCTTCTTTCTTTACTGCCAATGAGGCGTTCTGTTCTGAAACACTTTGCTGGGTTTCTGTTTTCCCCTTCTAACATAGTTGGGATGTTGCATGTGAACTGGAGCAGAGCTAAAGTTAACACTCAGGTTATTCATGTTGCACTGCATTTCTTCTCTTTGCCCATCTGTTAACAACCTGTTGATTAATGTACCACACGTGCTCGTTTGAGTCCAAATTCCTGAATTTTTTTATTATTTAGAACATGATGAGAAAATGAGGTCACTAATCATTTTTATTGTTGCAATATTTCAGCTGACTTAGTCTATTGCTTTGCATAAACCTATTTCTTTGAATATAAGTTGAAAATACTTAAAATGCATATATTTTTGTCTTGCAGGTGATAGCAATAGTGATGGACATGCTCACAGACATCCAGATCCTGCAGGACCTGATGGAGGCAGCTTGGCGTCGTTCTGTGCCCGTTTACATTTTGTTGGATGACCAAGGTGTACCACACTTCCTTGACATGTGCTCCAGGCTTCAGATTGGCTCACAGCACCTTCGGGTAAGACTGCACTTTTACATGAAAGGCAAACATAACAGTCTTGCTTCAATATGTGACGCTGACAGAAAACACAAATGAGGTCAACGCATTAGTGAATTCATAAAGAGCTATTTGTATGAAGATTTATTCTTAGAGGGAAATAAAAAAAATATTCGAACTCTCAGTGGAAATGAGTGTTTCTAGTTTGAGAACCACTGACCTGTGGTCATTGACTGTATCAATATCTGCTTAACGGCCTGCCTGATCATTTGTCTTTGCAGTGCATCAGAACCAGAACACTTCAAGGTGTTGGCTTTGGTTTGTCTTTTGGGAGACTTCCTGGTTCACTCTGTAACAAATACATGCTGGTAGATGGTGACAAAGTCATGTTTGGCTCCTACAGGTAAGAGCTAAAGGTGCATGTGTATGTTTGTCATGCCATATAAAATGTTGTATGTTTTCTTAATGAAGTTAATATTACATATTGAATTAAATCTGTAGCTTTTGGCAGTTTTTTTTTTATATATCTTCATAATGTAAATATACAGTATATCATAACTCATAGAGTGTATCATCAGACACTTGCACTGCAACAATGGTGTTTTCCAAACGGAAGAGTTGTATGTGACGACTTAAAAATCCACATTTGTTCAACCGAACAGACTAAAGTCTGTATTAAGGAACAGGTCCTGACATTACTGTGTCAACTCTTTGATACAAATTCCAAATAAAGTCTAAATCATGCCCATTTACCCAACACTTTTATAGCTAGAATACAATAACGTGGGCAAATCGACATATGCCGTGTAAAACAGACCAAACATGCCGAATCAGAAAACTGCTATTACAACTCAGCAGTTACATTTGGTGCAGGCAAGACAGAATTTTACCTCAACATATTGAAGGTGCTTTGAAAGAGTAAGTCCACTCACTCCAAAGAACGTCATGCCTCCGATTCTCATTGCTACTGCATGCATCACATTGTGCATTGAACCTAATTTTGCAGTGCAGTAAAAGAAACCTCAACTGATCACACCTAGATGCACTGCTGATGTGGTCAGAGCTGACTTGCAACAATCTTGGCAGTTTGAAAATGTTTGTTGTTGGCAGACCTTTAGTTCCTGCTTGACTTGTAATAGACCTGGATCTGTTTGGCCATTAGTATTTACAAGCTCATCAATTTAATGAATGACCTATTTCACATCTCCACGAAGAACTGAGAGAAAATAAATGTGTCTGTAGTGCTGTGAAAGCCTGTGTACACAGGTGAAAGAAAGACATATTGCCAAGTGTTTTGCAGAACTTAGACAGGGTTAAAACATGCCATATGAAGCCATATAAGTCAATCACCTCTGGATATCAGAAAGTTGATAAACACTGGCACCAGCTTAATTTTTCAGATGAGAGGCCATAGCCCGCTTTTTATGTAATGCAATGGACAAACAAAGTTTTACAGAATATGATGTTGTTCATAATTGTTTTTGATCTTGTCTCTGCCCCAGTTTCTCCTGGTGTACGTCTCGTATGGACCGAAACATGATCACGGTGATGACAGGACAGGTGGTTGACTTCTTTGACAGAGATTTCCGTGAGCTGTATGCTGTCTCTGAGAAATTGGACCTGTTCAAAGAGTTTAATATTAGTCCACCGTCTGGTTATGAGACTGCCACAGTTCGCTCCAAAGTGGAGCCCAAACGACCGCCATTACCAGCAACCACATCCCGCTTCCAGGTCAGCTTAGGGGACTCACGGAATGCTGACATCCAGGTGCCTGCGCACAAATATTACAACCCCAAATACTTGCTGGCATATGGGAATGTGCCACATCCACCAGGATCTCTGCAAGAGTCCGGAGCTAAGAGGGGTCCAGCTTTGGCTGAGGTCTCTGAAGAGAGAGACCAGGCAAGACCTCGATTGGCCAGCAGTGAAAGGATGGACCAGATGAGTCCACTGCCCTCAGAAGCCCCAAGCGAAAACATGAAGAGGCCAAATGGGGTGACACAGGACAAAAAGGGGAAGTTGACATGGAAGCAGAAATTCTCAAGGAAGAAGTCATCCAGTAAAATTTCTGTAAAAACCAGTCCAAGTCCTCCTCCCACAGAAACTATTCAAAGTGATGAAGCTGAGGACAGTTTTGAAGTGGTTGTGTTATCTCCATCCAAAGGGAGTAAGATGCAGTCTAAATTGGGCCGGAAAGCAGGATCTCAGCAAACTATCAACACTGTACATGACAATGAGAGTAAGTCACAAATGCTCATACACTACAAGCTCATTTCAATCTAGAATGCATAAATGCATAACTCCATTGGTTATTGTAACGTGAAAAAATGCAGTTTGTGGCTGAATAGCTTCATCAAGTAGATTCAACAAGTAGATAACAAAAAAGCCTTCAAGCAAGTTTTTGCTTCGATACTGCTGTAGCACTAATACAGTAATACACTAATATGTTTCTTGAATGAGATTCACCTAAACAGTTTCTTATTATAATGGTGTATTGTTGTTCTGCTTTTGTTTTTTATTTGCAGGTATGAAGAGTCGACGTCAAGGAAAACAAGGGTGTAAGGTGTCCTGAGATGATCCTAAATGGACTGGACTATTACAGTGCTTTTCTAGTCATGTGACCACTTAAAGCGCTTTTGACATATCTCATTCACTCATTCACACACACATTCATCCTCCTCACTTCTAACTACAGATTGGAGTCATGTGTTTTCAAAATGATTCACAAAATGACTTCCATTAACACTAGCATGACCTAAGATCTACTGCTTTAACTAGACCAAGTGAATGTAAAGGTGTTCAGTTACTTTTTTTGTTTCTGTTGTGTTTGTTTTTTTTGTTAAGTGCCAAATGTGAAATCAAGTATTATGAGATGAATGCAGTCTCAGTAAAGTACTTGTTTTTCCAGATTGAATTTTTTGGTTATTTCCGGTTATTTCCTTTTCTGTACAATTTAAAGTTGGCTTTGTTCAGTTGACTAAAGTTTTTTTTCCCACCCATCTTTCCCTGACAATATTTGGTATTAACCCCTTAATGCTGGAATTCATTTACAATTATATAAAAACAAAGTAAATACAGGAAAAAAATCTGGGGGGAAAAAAAAACAAAAAACTGGAAAAACCATGAAATATGAATTAAATAAACAATAATTTATTAATATAGATAAATAATAAATAATTAGTATAAAACAAATGGATAAATAAGAGTGAGTAAAAGCAACTAGATAAATAAAATAAATCAGTTTGACCAAAATATATGAAATGGGCCAGAATGGGTTTGTCACAAATCTCACAAACACGCGTCAAGGGGTTAATGACATGGATTACAAGCTGAAGGAATGTGTTGCATAAGCAAACCTGTTGCATTGTATTACAACTATCCCACCACATAAATTGTGCAAGTACATGTAGAAAAAGCTAAATGTTTTTTCTTGCTTGGAACATAAATAATAAAATTTCTTATGGTGTTTATTTAATAAGTGAGAATATTCATTCAAATGGATTTGATTTTGATTTGTCCGAGTCTGAAACCAAAAAAATTCTCGTTCATCTCCATATAATACATCATTAATCATAAGTTTTTAATAAATATAGTTTGGCTTTTAGTTTAATAAATTTGTTTGTTGCAATTTATCTTCCAATAAATGTTAATTTAGTAGTTAATAGTTAATATTAGTTAATTTAGTCAATTTAGTAGTTAATAGTTAATTTAGTCAATTTAATGTCATAAATATATTTAAAACAGAGATTGCAGCTTCTCCTAGTGGTGATACGCAAGCAATGCTCCAACATTTAATTAGAGAACTGATGGCTGCACTGCACAAACTCACCACTACATGCTGCTGAATGCTTGCTACCAGCCATATCTGAGAAAGGAACCACAGGTCAGATGGGAACTGAACACTGAATTGGGGGAGGTTGGGTGTAGGGGGTAGTTTGTGGTGCAATACTGAAACAGGAAGCCAGAACTTCAGCAAGAGGCGGTGTTCTCACAGTATTTTACAGGCTAATTTTATTGACATGCAGCATGCGGCATAAAAATATACAACTTCCTTTAACACTCACACCAGTTTTTGTCATCCACTGCAAATAGTTTTACTTACGGGAAAAATTCTGACAACAGCAAACATTTTTACTTTCTGAACGGTTAATGCACATGTATTTAATAACTAATTCAACAACACACCAATGAAATCCTGTACTTCAAAGTGATCTTTTGTTCACAACACTTAAGCTGGTTCTGGTTGAATTTAGAAACTAAAACAAGTTCAATCTGGGTGTAAAGTCAAGGATTGGATTTATAAACCTGCAGGATGTGCAACACACTAAAAACATAGAAAAAACTCATACCTAAACCCTTACAGTTCCCTGTAAACCGAATTAAGTGTGCAAAGTTGTTAACTGAAAAAGGCCACAGTAAGATGTCAGTCAACAAAATTGTGATTATTATAAAGTAGTTTTATATTTTTACACACATATTGTGTGTAAAGGGTAAAGAAACCCCTCTTAAATCACACAGGTGGTTTAAGTACTTAACCCAAGAAGCTCCTGCTGTATATAAACATTCACAGAAATAGTAGATAAGAGGAAGTAAGGTGTGGCCGGATGAATTCCGAGTGCATTCGACTGAAAACACAGCTGACAACTCGCCCAACAGCCTCAGAAACAGGATTTTTAAGTCAACACATCTGAATGTTTTTTTTTATAAAATAATTTAATAATAACAAAACAAATACAGTAGTTGTGTATGAGATGGTATACAATAGTTACAATGACATACAACACAAGATGGCTAAAAGATTTAAATATAACTGTATAACATAAGTAGTTAATAAAACAAAAGCAGATCAAATTTATTGCACAGTACTATAAAAATGAAGTTACATTTCAAAAATACAGAATTTTTTGAATTAGGATAAAGTATAAACCAAAAGAGAACTAACATATTTACACCCTGAAAGTGATTTCTGTAACAATCAAAGCACTCAGTAGGTAAGTCCATGTAGCTGACGCGCTGATCTAACGAGCTTTTATCTACAACAAACTAACGAGATAGAAGTAAGGCTGTTACTTTTGTCTGGGCCATGAGAACTGTTAGAAAGCCGAAGTAGACGGGGTGTCTTGTTTTTTAAATAGCATTTGTGGAACTGCTGAGACATCACATGCTGAATTTGTCTTTCAGAGCTGAGAAAAAAAAGCCGTACAAACGATGACCGCAAAAAGCCACTTGTCATTGTGGACGGCATAAGTAAGTGCAATAAATAAACAGCCGTTCTGTAAACTTTAATCCAAAAAAGTTTAAGATTGCCCTCACAGATTCTCAGTGGCTTGTCACGTTAATACTGAAAGAGTTTTATTATCTGGAACACTTTTTTTTCAGTCTATAGATATAGACATGAAATGAGACAATGTCTGTCTTTTTGCAACAGCGTCCGCAAAAGTGTCTTTTCTGACCCCCCATATCTCTTCATTTTGTTGTGCTGCAACAAACTTTCACACCTTTAAAAGGAGACAGACCGCTAATAGAATTGCACAATGCTGCAGTGATGTAGACGTCCATATGGTGGGGCGCCGCACTGCTCAGTCCTGAGGATTCTGGTTTATCACCTTCTTCTTCCGGACGGAGACCAAGTCATAAAATGGATCCTTGGTGATACTCGCTCTGTTTGAAGTAAAGATGGTTATCATTAGACAGATGGAGCAGTATTGAGTGACTATTATATTGTGTGTAAACTGTAGGGATGCACAATATTATTGGCATGTCATTGGTGTTGGTGGATAAAGGCTTAAAATGTAAACATCAGCATTGTTGTGGCTAACTTTGGGAGAGAATCAACCAAGCGTGTTAAAGGACAATAAAGTCTACAAATTTTGCTTACATTTCTTTTGATAAAAATGCCATGTTTCATATGAAAAATTTTGTATTTTTCCAGGTCCTATCATTATATACCTGTAGTAGCACCTGTAGCTAATTATAAATCATAAATATATTAGCAGAAATAAATTCTCTTTTTACAATTACTGTGTAGGGTCTGTTTCCTCTTTAAACAAGGCTGAAGTTGCAGGTGTTCGTTTTTGAAGTAGACTTCACTTACACAAATATGAAGCAGAGCCAGTGAATCAACACATATACTCACTTTCTTTTTCAAAACAAGCGAAGGTGATGGAAAACAATTGAGATTGTTTATCTTGACAATTTCATGTTGTTAAAAAATGCTTGAGCAAAACAGAGAGAAGAGTTGACGTGCATCGGGACTGTGTAGAACATCGAGAGCTGGGATAAACACCTCTTAGATGTTTCAGATTGTTGAGCAAAAGCATTACACTGCTTTTCACACAAGCTACAAAACAACTTCATTGTTCTCTTCATCTCACTTCCCAGCCCTGAATATGGCCTTTCTTCTGTCTACTGTCTCAGAAGGAGACAAAGAGCTGCAGTTGCAAACCAAGGAAATTAGGACGGTGCTGCTTTGTATTTATTTACAGTCTGTGCCATTCCTCTGAGCAGAGGATCACATGTCAAATTAACACGAGTGCATGCCCATTCATTAACATGCGATTCAGACCTGTCCCATGCTAAAGGTGATAAGTATGGTGGTGAGGTAATATATGTTCATGTTCTTTGCGATGTTTTTAGATAACTTTACTTAGGATGTCATTCTTGCACTCAAATCTTTTTTTGTGCTTAAACTCTTGTTAAACAGCTGTTTTACACATAACAATGTATTCAGTTAAGGGTTGGCATTAAAAAGTACATTACTAAGGCTGGTTAGAAAGATAAAAACAGGGTAATTGGTATTATGAAGGATATTATTAATCCTGTTTTACTGATTCAGACATAAGAAGAAAAAAATTCCAGATTATTTCTTGTTTTGCATTGAAACTGGGCTGAAGGCTAGAATGTTGATTTAGATTATTGGACAGTAATACATGTCTGAAAATGTGTGTGAGGTTTGTGATTAAGATTAGAATTTTGATGGGCTTAATGGATATTTTTAGATAACTTTTTCAAAATAAAGTTATATTTTTATTGTTATTTGTTATTGTTTTTTATCTAAAAAATATCACATTTTAAAATACAGCTTACATTTGTGTGCGAAAAGTGTATGTGGTCTGACCTGATGGCCTCGATCCAGGAGTCTCTCTCTTCAGCGCTGGAAGCACAGATGGTGTAGGACTGGTGTTTCCCCTCCACCACCCTGCCGTCTGTTTCTGTTTTACATGCTTTGATTTTCTGTCCTCGACTATTGGGGTTGTATAGCTCCAGACAGTACTAGATGACATCAGAAATTTAACATGAGTTTATGAATATGTCTGTAGGTATTAACACAAAACTTCAGTCATACAGTTCAATCATAGCTCAACCTGGCCATTTAACTGGACCACAATCTTTATGACAGCATACATTCATGGCTGGGGAATCGAGTTATGATCCAACATCACAGCACAGTGAACAGTATGGGAAAACACTGCATTCTTGATTTCTATGTGGGAGATCTTCATACATCTAAGAATAGCTGAACTTGCTGCATCTGTGTCATCTTTAAATGATCTGAATAGTGATTTCAAAATGAAACGGCCGGTTAAGCTACTTTTCAGTCACATTTTTTTGTTTATGAATGAATGAAAAAGAAATATACTTTATTTATCCCTCTTAGAGGGAAATTATTGTTGTAGCAGGGTATTGTTTTTATTTATTTATTTTTTTTCTAAATAATAATAATGATACAAAAAAAAATTATTTGAAGGTGAAGATAGGGCCTTGTTCCGGAAGTTATCCGGCAAAAGAAAAAAAAATTAAATAAGAGCAACTTTACTGGATGTATTATTATACACTTATGCTTTACTGTTTTTAGAAAAAGGTGTAAAAATAACATTGATCCCCAACTACGATGTGTTGGTCCAATTCTGAGAGCTTCAGTGCTGTTTAGATGTTGTCAGACTAACATATATGCATTCTCACCGGTTTGCGTGCGTATGTCACTTCTCTCACACAAAGATTCTCCAGAGGGATGATACCTCGGGGCTCTTTGTCCTGCAAATAAATTTAAAAAAAAGATGGACTGTGTCAAGTGATATATCAGGTTAAAGAAAAAATTGAGCTGAGAGGAAAAAGAAATGGCATGTTCTCCTTTTTTTTTTTGTATTTAGGACAATTGATATATGCCCTGGAAAAAAAACTGTGAACACTATAAGGAGAGCATGGTTTAAATTCTTCCACACATATTTTAGTGATATAGAGCATTTGTATTGGAGGAGCCATGTGGAAGCCTTACAGTGGTGAACTCGAAGTAGTAGAGGCAGTTGTCAGTCAGGATGAACCACCTTCTCTTCCATGTTTTAACCCGACCTCCTGAAATACAGATATGCAGCAAAAATATAGACAGTTTTTTACTGTGCTGTCAATTCTCTTGTGAAATTTAGCAATATCCAAAATTTACCAGCAAGCTAACCAAAAAACAAGACTTCTACAAGTCATTTGAGCTCAGCTTTTACACAATATAGCCTACTGCTGTATCCATTGCATCCAAGAACAATAGTCCATTCCAATGTTGAGTTATATTGTTTTTACTTCCTCTGTACTTTCCTATGTTTCCCCTAATGACACATATTTAATGAAGTAAAGAAACAGAGGGTAAACATAACATCTCGTTGTTCTAAAACAAATGATATTTCTAGATATTTTTAAGATTTTAAAATTGCCTTTTACCAAGTTTGAGGAGCCAGCCTTCTCTGTCAGGGTTGAAAAAGGTGTGCGTCAGATCATTCCCGTCATCCTCTGGAATTTTAAAAGGCTCGTTGCGTATGCTGTCATAGAGATTCTAAGAAGAAAAGAGTAAAACAGTCAGATCACAACATAAAAATGAAACTGACACAGAGTTTATCAAAAGTAAAAAGGTTTTTATTGTAATTGAGAAGTAGAAGAATTTTAAGTGTATTGGGATAGAGAGCAAAAATTAAGCATGGTCCTCCTGTAAGCCTTAACAGGATTAAGATAATTAAACCAGTACAAACATGGACCTCACAAAGCTTCTTGCTCTGTCATTGAAAGAATGAGGTTGAAAGTGGGTTTTGAGTAGGAAAAAAAAAGATCAAATGAATGTACAGTCTATTGAGGAGCTAAAATGTCAGCTATACTATCATGTTGGGTCATTGCTTCCTGGTGTCTAATATGGACCCTGCGATAAACTAGAAGTTCTCACCGAAAGCAGATCGTCAGGTAGGTCCTCTCCATTGTTGATGCCTCTGTTCATGGAGATGAAACGCTCCAGAGTGGTTTTGTCCTTCACGTTGGGGTTGTGGAGGCTGGTGTTCAACATGATGATGGCGAAAGACAGGATGTAGCATGTGTCTGAAGTCATGAGGGAAGTGCATGCCCCAAAAACAAAAAAAAAGGAAATTAAAATACGGCCAACAAGAATATTTAGCATATTCATTCTTGGAGTTTTGTCATGAAAAAGCCTGTGATCTTATAAAGTTAAGAAGCAATGAAAATCAGAAAAGGTGCACACACACATTCACACTTTGCATGTATACAGCTGTAGCCCATGCAGGGGATAGAGACTCTGAGTGAAGCTAACCGGTGGACTGAAAGACGTTTGGGTTGCAGTCGCAGTAGCGTGTGGCGAAGGCCTCCATCATTCGGTCGATCTTCTGAGCTTCACCAGGCAGACGGAAACTCCACAGAAACTGTCTGTAACATACATACCACAGCAACATTAGAAACCTCTGTGTGCAGTATTGTTTGTTAGGTCTGTGAACGGTAAATATACCAGGTATTTCTGATGTTCTCTCCACATCTAGACAAAGGTATCTTCTATATGTCATAATTGACAGCTATAGTTACTGTTTGTACTTTTGTCTCAAATACCAATAACCAGTTCTTTCACTATTTGGGGTCTGTAGCAGTTTACTGAATTGGGTGACTTGGAAATGACAGATTGACCACAGATCTGGGTGGGGGAACTTTCACCTGATTCCTCCTGCCAAAACCACAACCAACATTTTATGTCATATGCTGTCTTTTCTTTTCTTTTTTTTTCTTTATATTAAAACGGAAATAACTGTAATGATACCATTTTGACAATATCTGGGTCATACGGACCAGTCAAAGCCACAGATAACACAACAGCAACAAAAAGTTAATGTGTCAATCACTTGATGCAGAAAACAGACTTGTATCAGTGTTTTGCTTTCTAAAACTCAGAAATGGCATAAATAGCAATTGTTTGACCATCTGTTTTATGCATCTATAAGTGCTAATGTTGCCATTTACTTTGTAAAATTTGTAAAACATTTGTGATTTCCCAGTGGTAGGCTCACATGTGCTCATTTAGCAGTCAGCAGGTTGTTGTGTTGCTCACCCCTCCTGATTTAGATGATGAGACATGTAAATCCTGTCAGTGAGGTAGGAGTGATGATAAAGGGGACTGACCTGAGAGCTTGAACCAGGTTGAGGTCAGAGAATCCATGCCGTTCCACAAAGGCCTTCAGGGTCTGCAGGTGGAGCTCCTCTCTGTATGAAAGGAAGAAAAAGATGAGAATGAAACAATGGGAGGATCTTCACCTTTTCCAAATGAGACCAGTCTCTCCAGCTTCTTTCCTCCCATCCTCTTCTTCTAACCGCTGATTTTTTTTTAAACCTCTTATCCTGTCATATTTGTCAGATTTCCTGTTTTACTCAACCATGAATCTCATATTCTGTGCCCACCTGATACTGGGTTTTTTTTAGCCTTTCTTTGCTTCCTCTTCATTCATCAGTTTCTTTCTGTTCTTTTTTTTTATCCTATCATCCTCATCATCCTAATCTTCTCCTGGTTTTTAAAAAAAATCTTCTTCACATCTTAGACTAACATTTACACTCCCCCCCCCCCACCCCACCCCACCCCATTCTCACACCTATCTCACCTTTCTCCAAGGAATTCTCCAATAGCCGTTTTGTTGAGCCCTTCCTCATTGTAGAGAAAATCAGCGATGGATTGGGCACTTCCATCCAACAGCTTGTTCTCCACCAAGTAATTGATACCCTTCATGCAAGCAGAGTGTTTACAGAAAGTACATTTTACATTACTGCATATTCAGCTAAAATTCAGTAATCCTCAGTAAGTAGAATTTTTGGTCTATGACACATGGGTATGCAGCAATCCGAATGCTGGCCTTTGAGCTACATGTGTTCAGTTTCACAATGATATCATTTGCAGTTGGTAAAACAGAGCTCACTGCTTCTGTAATCCCAATTCCTTAAAACTAATTTCTCTTCCTCTTTCTGATCCATCACAGGCTTTTGAGAGCAAAGCCTGTGATGGAAAATAATTTAGATTGGCCGATTTACGTGCAATTTAGAATTCTGCAGATTCTTCCTCATCTTTTTTTTTTTTAGCATGGTCTAATGTTCTCGTGTCTCTGCTATTATTAAATGTTTGACTATTATAGTCAAACATTTAAACAAACTCAACTGTTGCACTCATCTCGAAAATGAACTGAACAAAAAATAATCAAACACACACACCATAGAACTGCTTCTCTTTGTTTTTGCTCATGCAGATAAGCCTCTACTACAGTGTTACGGTTACCTGCCAGCAAAACCACAGTAACTTTGCTGACGGCCTGTGTCAGAGTCAGTTCACAAGCTCATACCGCCACATTGAGAGGAAGTGACACAAGCGGTGAACAAGAGCTGCTCTCTAAAGGTGCTCATTTAAAAAAAGAACTCAGACAGAGAAATGCAAACTGTCTCTGAATAGCAAGAAGAAATGCCTTTCCTTGCAAGGAAAGAAAAAGTTCATTTTATGTCGATAATTAGTCAGTGCACCTCAACATAGACACACACACACACACACACACACACACACACACAGAGAGAGAGAGAGAAACTTCCTAGCTCACCTTTTTGGGGTCCATGTTAAATTTCTTCTTCCCGTTTAAGAATTGTT
>JAOXYM010000004.1:21619066-21646686 GCA_028567055.1 Leptatherina wallacei | reverse complement strand
AACATCTGAATAAACTGCAAACACATACAGGTGCATCTCAATAAATAGAATATCACCATATTTTAGTTTTCCCTGAATCAATTCAAAAAGGGAGTCATCAGACAAAGCCCACTGATTCTCTAGAATTTCTGTTGAAAATCTTTTTTTTATTTGTCTGAAGATTTAATTTTCTGACACACTGAATTTAGTTTTCATTTGCTCTAAGTTATAACTATCAACATAAAAAGAAATATATCTGTGTGTGTGTGTGATCCATATAATGATGTTTCACTTTTTTGATTAAGTACAAAAAAAAACTTTTTGCGATATTCTAATTTATTGAGATGCACCTGTGCATACATGTTGACTCGTATTACTCTTGTTGTGAGGACATGATAAGCATTTGCCAATTTTACATCCTCTGAAGCAAAGGAAACATGATTCAGTGCGTGTGTGGACACACTGCAAGAGTGCAAGCAAACAAAGGAGGAAGTTTTACATCAAGCTACTATTATTACTGCACAACCTTCCTCTTCGACACCATTTCTTAACCATTGCAAAACAGGCTATTTTCAGAAGTCCTCACAATTTTTTTCATTTTCTTTTTCTCTCTTTTTATTCTGCACACAATTAGCACAAGTTCAGTTGTTCTGAAAAATGATAAAGATAAAACAGGAAGGGCAGATGTGTGCAGAACTGAAGGAAGGAGGCAAAAAGAAAAAAAAAAGAGGTAGCAAAAGCAAAGGGAGGGGAGTGAGGGAGGTGTGCAACAATTTCCTGTAGTTGCACGCTCATCTGAGTTCCTCTACCTTCCTCTTTGACTCTGTTTCTGTCAGAGTGAGCGCGGACAAAGTTGAGCGGAACAGGATGCAGGCTATCAAATGTGTGGTCGTGGGAGATGGGTACGCCATTATTTTATTTCACTTTACTTGTCATTTTTTTAGCTGCCTTTGGGTATTGAATCAGACAGAGTTGATGTGTGATGAAGATGTTTGGCTTTGAACTCAGAACTGAGTTCTGTTAGAAATGTACGAGATTGAATAAGACTTGATCAACTTCCGCTGTGATGTGGATGTGTGGTATGGTGTTCTTCTAAATTTAAGGCTGCTGTACTTCTGACTTGTTGGAGAACACACAGTGTCCAGTCTGGCAGGTAAATCTTGAGGTGTGTGTTTGACAGCTCTGATTTGAAGCGAGGGCACTGAATCAGCTGTGCAGGTCACAACATGCAGGGAAAAAATGCTGCAAAGAAGTAAAGTGAGAGTGCAGCCCCCACCCTTTCCCTACCTTGTTTGAGCTTGGTTCATGAAATGCCAGAAACAGCTGTTCATGAAACTTAGAAAAGAGATATATGAAAAGAAAACAGCAACAGAAAAGCTCTATTTGTTGATCTATGGCCATGCTACTCGTAAACCTGGTTGATTTATTTATCTAAATATTGTACTTGTTCTATTATGAGAAGTTTGGATTATATTTTGTCTTCAACATCAGAAAAACTTCTACGAAGGTGGAGCAAAAATGACTGATTGCCAGTAAAGGAGAAATAAACTAACGCTGTAGAGGTAGAGGTAACGCATGGGTGCAGGAGTTGCATTTGTGTGTCGAGTTTCCTGTTGTGGGTCTCTGATTTAGACATCTAAAATGAAGAAAAAAACGATGTCAAGTCTTCAGACACAATAATGAGTGGAAACTGTGTGTAATTAATCAATGAAGAGTCATTTTTGGCAAATACAAAAAATGATAAATGTCCAAGAGTCAAAGCTTTAGGGGCTGTATGAATCAACGTTACCGTCCATCTGGAGCAACAGAAAGAGCAGAGTTACACTGTTAAATGGTACAAGTCCATTGAGAGAAGGGGTTTTTACTGTTTTTTACAAGGCAAAAATGCACTTTTAACTATTTATCTGTTTTATTTGTTTGCATATTTTTCATATTGTAGTCATTTCCAGCTTTAACCAAGTTTATCACTGCAACCACAGTAACAAATACATGAGAATACATTTTTATCTAGATTAAACCAACAGAATAAAGCATTTTTTGGGTGCACGCCCAAATTAATAAAATGTGTCAGTGTGTACGTTATCATATTTGTATTCTGGTTTAAATGCAGTAATTCTTTGTGGATTAATAGATTTTAAAGAGTACAAACATTTTCTTCTGCATTTTACCTCCTTAAATAGCTATATTGAGCAATACATGTGGTTTAATTGCCACCTTAAAAAGACAAGGCCCTTATGACAACCAGACAGAGAAGAGGAAGTTGGTTTCAGGTTGTGAGGAAGTTTGATGAGTCTCTATGTAGCCTTCACACTAGACAGGAACTCCTTCTTAGTTTACAGCACAAAGCTAAGTGATAAAAAAAAAAACCCTGATCAAGCCTCAATGACTAAACATTAACCCAGCTTTGACTTTAATTCAAACCACAAATCTCAAAGTTAACAAATACAGTGTGTTGATCTCAACTCCGAGAAAGTACTTCACAATAGTACTCATGATATAAAGCAAAGCAAAACTTCAAATTTTGTAAAGAAAAGAAATAAAGTTTAAAAATCCAGTAGTTCTAATCGTATTGCCAAACTTGTCAGGGCTAATCTTAATCTGGTTAGTGTGAATCTTAATAAATTGTTACACCACCCTTTTGTTCAAATTGAGTAAAAAAGAGAGGTGATTTGCTGACAATATGAGGCAGAAGTTAAAATTGGATAAACTGCAAGCATGTTGGTTCATTAGCAAATATGAACTTTCTACAATAGGCTACTTAATTGCAAGAAAACTTGGCCTGCAAACATTTTCCGATTGAAGATTAACAAATACATGGTGATACAGGAGGGATGAAAAGCAGTTTGGTGAGACATTGAGTGCAATACTGTGAGTTATCACTGATAGAAACATTCTACAAGGCTAACCAGTGACGCTATTTCCAGCTTTTTGATACATCCATTCATGCTAGTTATATGATAACATGTACATTTGTGTAGTCATTTTAGCCGTTGTGGTCCAGTGGTGTAAATCTAGGGGGTGATCAAACTGTATTCAGTGTTGGTTGTCGCTTTGGATCGTACAATTCTGTTTTTCTACAACAATGTAAGAAAAGGCTGCGACTGCCTTGCACTAGCTTGTTAGCTGACTAATGGCTTAGCATGTAGAATTAGGCTACTGCTAAATAAACTGCTAAGTTTCAAAATATTAACCAGGACGGAAATATTACTCATATTTGAGCCATTTATGTTTACATTATCTTTATCCATCGTCGCAAAGAATGACAACCTTCATTGTGGTTTAATTGTGGACTGAACCAAGTGGAGGAGTTAAGGGGTGTTCACGCACAAAAGGACAAGCAATGACAATAAGTATGATATTGTTATTGATTTGAAGGTCCAACCAAACTATTGCTTAGTGACTAGAGAGTGGAAGAGGGCAAATAAGAAAACCAGTAGAATTTGAAAAAGGAGTAATGTTAGGAATTAAGAAATATTTAAAAATACGGGGGGGAAATGACGCCTTTAAAGATTTCTCCATATTATTTGCTAGATAATATAGGATGAGAAATGAGAAAGAATAAAAAGTTAATGGTAAAGCAAACTAAGAAAAAAACGATCTTAGGGGAGAAGAGTTTTTCTTGATAGCTCTGTTTGACTGGTTCCTGTTTTCATCTTTTACTGATGCTTCTGAAACAGATCGCTTCCTTTTTGACTCATACACAGTTACTAAACACACACTCACAGTTGGATTTCACTTACCGTTGAAAGCTTTCACCAACACATTGCAATTAATTCATGATGTTTTATTTCAATGTAACCACTGTTTTATCATAAGTCTAATCTTAATCTAGCCAGTAATTCCCTGGCAGATGTTATATTGAAAAAACTTGATGATGAAAACGAAAACTGGTCCTCACAGAGATAGAAATAGGCATCACGCACCCTAGTTTTTAATCTGGGTCACTAACACATTGAATCATGCTCTTCCTGGTTTGGCCTTTATGCTAATTTTGCTAATCTTTTTTAATTTGGAAAATGTCATTTGATTTGATTACTAATTATTTTCTAATCTAGGGAAATTCTTGTTTGCTGTGACCTTTCTTTTGTAAAGTTTACACTCTAAAGTCTAAACTTTTGACAACTTTAGCATTTAGTTCACAGACAGGTATGTTTGACAGTTGTCTTGTATCTAAAAGCAGTAAAATTCTTATCAAATGCATGTCTAACTACATTGCTGTCTCTGTAAATCTGGGAAAAAGTTACATCGATAAACAATCTTTCCTCAAAAAACCCCCAACAACCTTATTTTTGATGTTGCCAGTAAATGAGGATGCTTCATGAAAATTATGAGCATGGATTTTTCAGACATTTTTCAGCTGTTGCATTTATTTAAATTGTTTTGCCATCAAACACATTTTTAAAAGCAGGCTGAAATTTACAAGGTCATATAATTTACAATGTTGTGAAAAAACATCAAATTCCAGGGTCATGGATTGATTGCTATAGCAAAAGCATTGTGGCAGATATTTCCTTTAGCTTGCGATTATCAGCAAGTTAAACTGAAACCTATTGCATTGTTTAATAAAGCGTTAGCAGCACTTTTTAATTCGATCTATTTTTTCTCATAATCTCATTGGAATTATCACATAAATCTTTTCACGTTCACCATTTACTTTGATTTATAATAGTCTGCCTTTTCACACCTTTGTGTCTGTTTTTATAAATTATAAACCCCAAGCACTCTACATTTATGACACCAAATATCCAAACTAAGGCTGCTGTCAGACTCAAAAAGTGTATGATGGTGAGAGTTGTGGTGTGGAAAAAAGTTGTATTGTAGTCCTCACCATGATGATTATTTAACCTCAACCAAGTAGTTGTGTTTCTGATTGGGAAGTGGGATCATGTGACGTAAATAGCATAGAAAACAAGCATCACAACAAATAGAGGGATCTTCCATTGTAAGTCCTTCTTTCACATAAGTCAAAGGTTTGTTGATAAAAAGAGACTAGCTAACTTATGAAGGCTGTTGGTGGTGAACAAGTCGTTATAACTGATAAGATGAGGAAAATTTGCATCCTGACCATATTTCCTGTTATTCAATATGATTTTGTGAGCCAAACAATGAAACTTTGACAGATGCACAGGGTGATAACAATATTGCTACTTTATACAAGGGGAGTCTGGACTTAAAAAAAAAGCATTATTGCAAGAAAACCTCAGCTAGAACACATGGAGCTTTAGCTCAAGATTTATATGACCTAATTTTAGGAGGCATACTCAAAGGAACATATGTTTGATGAAAGTAACAAAGATTAAGAGACTTCTTTCTACCAGTTTGTATAAGTACTTCTGAAAACCCAGGGCACGGTGATGTGTTGTTGAAACGCTGACAATAAGTTTCTGGAACAAAATAAGAACCGGGGCCAGTTGATACTTGTTGGATTATTTCTCTCATGTATCCATGCCGTGCTGCCTCTGTGGATGCTGAGACAAGCTGTTCACTGTACTCCTGCGATGAGTCCATTAATTTAGTCTCAATTCATAGACTTACATTGATATTAATTCTATTTAATGTAAGGCAGAATCTCAATCAGTATGTGTCCTCCCTGAGATACAAAAACATTATTTACACCCAGAATAGTCGGCATACAAGGAATTATTTGTGGTGAGCGTGTTTTAGATTGTATATGGTATTATCACACAAATAAACGAGTAGTAAAGCTCGATTTTTCATGCAGAGAGTTGGACCACATGGCAGTGTGGGTGGATGTTCCACAGCTTAGAAACAGTCACAGTAGCACTATGGTTGATGTCTGCTATACGGACAAGTTGCATCATTTCCTTTTAAGGACAAAATAGAACCATATGCTGTTATTAACTAAAACTGGCAAATAATATTACTGCTGTACTATACGCTGCATACTGTTTGGTAGCAATTAAGTAATAAGTCTTGATGTATCTTAACTTGTGTGTTTCAGAGCTGTGGGTAAAACATGTCTTCTTATCAGCTACACAACCAATGCCTTCCCCGGGGAGTACATTCCTACAGTGTGAGTATAAACCACACACACACACACACACATACAC
The DNA here is from genome assembly GCA_028567055.1 of Leptatherina wallacei. Taxonomy (NCBI): domain Eukaryota; kingdom Metazoa; phylum Chordata; class Actinopteri; order Atheriniformes; family Atherinidae; genus Leptatherina; species Leptatherina wallacei. The sequence continues at coordinate 21,640,636 of JAOXYM010000004.1, read as the reverse complement.
ACACACACACACACACTCTCTGACTTTATATATCTCTATGTAAAAGAACAAATAAAAAGATTAAACTAAAGTCACATTTATTCACAATAAGGCATACTTGGTAATAGGTGCAAATGAACAAATACAAATGTGACATTTTCAACATCTTTGTCACAATAACAACAGACACGTGCTGCAGAAGATGTTAGAGAGTCTTAATATGGGCAGGTTCAGACTAGCAGCAACACACTGGTGATGAAAAAATGGTTCTCCTTAAAATCAGGCCTCTTCAAAGCTAAACTGCTGGAGATGAGATATAATCACCCACATTTCCTAACAGGAGTGGAATGCAGCATAGTACATTTGCAGTTTTAAGGTACTTGAGTACCTACTGTATACTTCCTGTCCACTTTAGTTCAGTTGAATATACTGTTTTTGTGTTATTGGATTGTTGCATTACTTTTTATGAAATATAATGTTTAGTTTTAAACTTAAAAACTCTCCAATATAAAAGAAAAAAATGTGACATTTTTTCACAGGCAGGAAATCTCTCAGGAACTAATTAGTTGCTTTTTGTTTTTTTAATAGAGCAATGGTAATATTTAATCTCTTCTTAAATGTGAAGCAACATTAAGCAGAATGCTGCTTATACATTTTACATATTTAAGTGAAACACTTTCTTTGTTGAATTTGTACTTATTTTGATATATTTTACAATGTAGTTAAGAAAAGAATCTGAAATTCAACTTCATCCTCTGAGCAACGTGTTACAAAAACTACAACCCAGTTTTTGGATATGTTCCTAAGCCCTTAAAGTGATCTCCGTGACAAATTCATGTCCCTTTTCATGCATTGCTGCATTAGTTTCCATTACTGATTTTCAGGCATCCTTTGCAGATGGATATATCTCCAGATTTTTTGTAATCTTTTGATGATAGCCTATTATGTAAGGTAGATGGTGAGATGTCAAAAGAATTTGTAATTTTACTTTCAGGGACATTTTTCTGATATTGTTCCACAAATCGTTTGTTGCAGATTCTTTAAAAAATATCCATCTGAGTGACTCTTTTTTTCAGCTTTTACACAGACTTTGATTTATTTATTTTGTACATAGGGATTGAATTTTAAGAAGTATACATGGGACCTTTCAATATAAGGTTACAATATTCCTTCTTCATTTTTTTTGTTGTTGTTGTTGTTGTTGTTGTGGCGATGCTGTCAAATACATTTTAGAAATTGAAGCAGATGATTGGAAAGTAACTAGACATTTATGGAAAAATAAAAAAATATATAACATTAGAATTTAATATGTTAAAAAAATATAACAATTAGCCACAGTTGAGCAATAAAGACTTATTTTAATGATAAAATGTTATAAACTTAAACAGACTAATAGTTAAGAAATGCAGTTATGATGAAACTGAAACTGTAATGTTCTGCTGTGACCACAGAGGGGCAGTGCTGCTTAAACATCATGGCATCTTATAAGACGTTGCATGTGTTCAGTTCAGTTTAGGTTGTTTCTATTTTTTGTCTTTTTCTAGGATTTACTCTTTTATTTAATACATTTTGTAGGCTGAAATTATATTAAAGCCACTTTACAAGTTATAACAAAGCCCTTTTAGTATTTTTTGAACAGTTTAATTATCATATTAGCTGAAATACAAAACTCTGATGTCTAATAATTTAGAATAGGACCTGGGTGTGATGTCATGTCAAATCAAATTACTCTTTAAATGATTGGTTGAATCAAAGACTGACTCACTGGCTCATATATTGACTGTTAGCTGACTTTGTGCGCTTCCAACAGATTTGACAACTACTCAGCTAACGTAATGGTGGACAGCAAACCAGTAAACCTGGGCCTCTGGGATACAGCAGGACAGGAAGATTATGACAGGCTCCGCCCACTGTCCTACCCACAGACGGTAAACAATCATTCCCACACACACACACACACACACACACACATTTAATGAGAAAATGAAATCAATTTGGTCCCCAGCTAGGAAACTAAGGGAATTTAAATTGCAGCTGTCAAATCTATAAGAAACTGTCGACAGACAGAGCATCATCCTAATTAATTCAGAATACAGGAGCAGAACTGAGAGGAAGTTGTTCCTGAGGAAGGTGCACATATAAGTCTTCATAGAAATCCTCAAAAGGCTGTTTACCCAAATATTTTCCATGATTAAAGAATCATCAGAAAAGAAATACAGTAAATTAATTAATAAAAACATGAATAATTAATAGATCATGTGTCTGGATCAATATCTCATGATTTATGTAACTGATGCAGAAAAAGAGACTCTTCTATCTTACTATCTTTACTTGTCTGGAAAACATATAGAACATGCTTGGATGATATATTTTTGAAACTGGTAATGAAATACATATAAATGACCAGTCACCTGAATTTCATTTGTTACCTTAGATATGGTCAACTAACCAAGTTCAGCCTCACTTGTCATGAAAACGCTTTCGATGTTTGAACAGCTTTAAGTAAAGCAGACCATTTTGGTCACTTGGTTACCAAGACCAAAAGAGGAAACGTGTATATAGTTATCATTTCTTTTCCATTTGCACAATTGAATGTTTTTATATCCAGCATGTTTTGATCTAGCAAAATAACACAAACAGAGAAAGGATAGTGCAGTAAAATAAATCGAGAAGTTATAGTTACATTATGAATACAGGTGTTGAATTAAAATGTTTACTGTGAGCCACAAAAACTTGTTGCATCTTATCACATTGCCTTTTTTCTCATTTTCTGTTCTTTTAGGATGTTTTCCTGATCTGTTTCTCCCTGGTGAGCCCAGCATCCTATGAGAACGTCAGAGCCAAGGTGAGTATTATCTATGTGACGCGTCTTTCCTAGCCATTTATACATCCTCCAAATAAGCTTCTCTGTTATCAATGTGACTACAACAGTCATGTTGAGTGTAGAAAAAGTTCAGGAATTACTTGTGTAATAGATCAAATGATTCCTCCTTATCTCTGACAATCAATAACACTTATATTTTTGAGACAAATAGGAAAAAAGGATCTAAGGAGATGAAGAAAAAAGTTATCTTTCAATTGTGTTCATGGTTTTAATTTAAAATACCCCCAGTGAAACACTAAGGTGAGGGCGCAGGAGTACAATTCCTAATACCTGTATTCATATTTTCTTTCCTCCTGTCATTTTCTCCATCTCCAGTGGTACCCAGAGGTCCGCCACCACTGCCCCTCCACACCGATCATCCTGGTGGGCACCAAGCTGGATCTGAGGGATGAAAAGGAAACCATTGAGAAGCTGAAGGAAAAAAAGCTGTCACCGATCACCTACCCACAGGGCCTAGCTCTGGCCAAGGAGATAGGTGACTGCACTTATGCTGTTCTCTCCGGTTTTCAAATGTCTGAATGTTAAGTGATGATGAGAAACTAAAGCCCTGCTTACATCTGACATTAAAATCCACTTTCATTTGTGACCAGATAACTCTAGTCTTCTTCTTCAGAGAGCTCTGTGTGAGCACAACTCTGCTGACTAAAACGTGCAAACTGAGGCTTTTAAGCTTTTATCATTTTGAATCATGAAAAACCTGAAACACATCTGCTGCACTTAGTGAAAACTCACTTTCCTGCTTGTAAAACTTAACAATGCTGTATGAATTCCCACCTTCTTCCAAAGCCATATTCAGTTTCACATTCAGTTCTAAAATATGCAACACCTATCCTTTGGTCTGTTTTCTTAGGATTCATATCTATAGCTTTATTTTTAAGTGCATGTGTCATTGCCTGTGTGTTCAGATGCAGTAAAGTACCTGGAATGCTCAGCCTTGACTCAGCGTGGCCTGAAGACCGTGTTTGATGAGGCCATCCGGGCTGTCCTCTGCCCCCAGCCTGCCAAAGTGAAGAAGAAGCCCTGCTCACTACTGTAAATGGTAAGCCTGGAGCAATTAGGGGGCATTGGAGAAGAGATTGAGGTCAACAGAGAAAATGATAGAGATGTAGGGCACAAGTGATGAAAAGTGCAAGGGGTGATGTGTGATTTTTCTATTTCTGAATCTTCACTTCTCTTTGTAGTTTCACATCATGTTTAACAAAAAAACAAAGAGATAGAAAATTACTGACACTCATAGCTTAACAAGGTACAAGACACAGAAAAGAATTGGATCTGATTATACTCCAGGAATAAAAGCTTATTCTTGCAGTGTGATTTCACAAATGTCACCTTTGGTGAAAGATAATTTTTGTCTTGCAGCAGGACTAATTATTTTCAGGGCTTTGGGACAGATTTCCAGTGTGCAGGAAGGAGCACAGACATGTAATGAAGCAAGTATTACAATTATGCAACAACCTTATAGAGACAGAAATGAGAGATTGGAAAAGGAAAAAACAGTCCAATAAAAAAAGATCTAACTCTGGTTTCCTGTCTTTTTAGAATTACCATAATTGCATCCACTTTTGTATCCTTCTTGTTCAAGTGTGACAAGGTGCTGAGAGAGTTTAAAAATGAACGAGAGAAACAGTTCCTTTCAAATCTGAATGAGTCACTCAGCAGCTGGCAGGGAAAAAATAATTTGTTCATTATGCTGGAACACAAGTACATTTTTTCTCGGATGTCCGTTATGCATTACGATATTAACCTTTGATTCATGTGGTTTTCATTTAAAATCTTACAGGACCAGAGAAGAGCAAAAGACATTCAGACTGACCCTGGGTTAAAAGAAGATTTGAAAGTTCTGTTATGTTTCTCATGGAAAACAACAACTAGATGTCCACTAGTTGGGGGAAAAATCGCTTTGGTAGTCGTGACAAAACAAAAGTAAATCTCTTTGTGTGCTTGGCATGCTGCAACAGACTGAATTTATCTGTAAAATATGTCAATTTATCATTATAACTGCCCCAGGTTGAACTATATGAGCCAAGGAGCAGCTTTATTAAATAAACCCTTTGCAGATTAACAGTATATACTAGCCTCTATGTATGATATTAAGTCAAATGCAGGATTTCCATAAAATGTGTTAGTATTCAGCAAGTGAAAATGTTTTTGATAGAAATGTATTACCAACAGTTTAATTCGTTGTAATATGGAAATAAAAGGCTTCACTAATAAAGTGAAAAAATCGTATTCCTAATCTGTGGTTGTTCAGTCGCTGTATCTCTTCATATCCCCTGCAAGCAGCACAACATATGCATCATTACTGACATGATGGCAGCAGAAATGAATGAGGAGTGTGGATGCTCTGTAGGAAGTAATACTGATTTATCTACTTGTATCTCTACCACCTGTTGCAATCATCATTTTTCTCACTTTGGTGTATTGAAGGGCAAAACACTTAAAGGGCCATGATATCAATCTGACTAATGTGTGGCTTTTGCCTAAGGAGTCAGTAATCATAGTCAACTCCCCAGCAGGTGGGTTACATTGGTCTTTATCTGTCATTGTGCCACTGTGCACATAACTCAAAAGCTGTCTGCTCATCGTAAAGGTATTTCAATAAGAAGAGATCAACTGAAAAGATGTAACTAAATGTATTAATGTACAAGAGTTGAATCATCTTGGTGGAGTAATGAAGGGGAGAGAATAAGACTACCCTCCAACAGAGTCTAGATACTGGTGTATGAGTGGTGTTATGGAGGTAGAAAATACTTTAGATGAGGCTCTTCTGGTATCTGGAAGAGTGGAGAAAAGGAGGAGGCAGTCTGTGTGAAAGGGAGGGGAGGTATGATAGCCTCCTAAAACCTGGCAATTTTTTGTCTTATTGTCTTTTGGCGACACCCTGTCAGGCCCAGCTGCTTTCCTGGCACGGAGTCTCTTCAGTTCTCTGCTGACCTGCTCAGCAGAGATAAATCTATTTAAGAAGATATAGGGTAGCTTTTGATGCCTTAGTTGTGGGGGTGTGACCAACCCAACACATGCACTATCTTTATAAAATGGAGGGAATTTCAACTTCCTCGTTTTACAGCAACCAAATAGGTAAGTCAACAATTTCTTGTGTTGTTCCTGTTGGTAAAAATCAAGGTTTACTTCAAATTAGCAAGATTTTTAAAAAAGTCACAGTAATTTTAACCTTTTCAAAGCACAACTTTTATGTAATACCCTTTGTAGTGGACATCAGGACTTGCTTACTGTTTCTATTACATCAGGGAGCAGAAGGATTTGAGGCAGACAGGATCTTACCAAGAATTGTGGATGGAAATTCAGACCGAGAGCTGTCGGAAGATGAGCTAGATGAGGGGGGAGAGAGGTGGAAGATCAACACTCAGAGGACGATTCTGCAGCCATTGAGGATTCTCACCCTGAACCCAAGCCTAAGCCAGGAAAAAGGGATCATACATGTGTGCGATGTGTAAGCTAGGGTTATGAAGTTCAGTAGTAGTGTATTGCAGTGTGTAGAGTTTGAAATAAGAGCAGTTCTAGTTTACACTGTTGATCAAACACATACATGCACACTCACTCATTGTGGAAGACAGCAGTTCTGATGACAACGCTGGACAATTCCGTCAGAACTAGAAGTCCTCTGACTTCTTCCAGCATTACATTGATGACCACGTTTTTCAAAAAAATGTCAGAAAACATAATTCACAGGGAGGTGTTCATGACTAGAGGAACTGAAGAAAAAAAACACACCAGAGGAGCTGAAAACCTTCTTTTGCATGTCTATGCATGTATCATGTATCATGCCTCGGATATCCTAGGATCCAGATGTACTGGGAGGCGAAGACAAGGGTCCCAGTAATGGCTAATGCAATTAGTCGAGACAGAGGCTTCAAGATCAGTCAGTCCATCAAAGTCAGAAATGATCTTGAAGTCTCTGATAATGTGTTGTCTAATGTTCATGAAATGTAAGGATTTTTTGATAGAAATCAACACAAATATTAATTAACCGTTATATTACACCATTATAATATGTATCAAGCATCTGTCCACTACAAGGGACAGTCAATAAAAAAATAATAAACAATGTTTTTGAATAAAAAAATGCAACGTTTCTTTAAGTCACAATATTTGAATCATCATAAAAAGATAAAAAAAGCAAAAAAAATTACACCCATGTCTCAGGAGGATAGAACAGGGGTCAGACATATTTGCTTGAAAGGTAGGAGATAACTGGACCAGAAATTGGACAACAGACTATGACAATGAGGCGAGTTTGACAGCATGGGAAAATAGAGTTGATAAAGTGTAGAAATGGAAGTCAAACGGAAGGGAAAAGATATTTCAGCATCCTGAAGCTGAGTAAGCACTCTTCATGCCTTTTTGGAATATCATGTGACTGTATTTCACTGGCTGGAGAGAGCTCAAAGAAGAGACAGATGAAGGTGATGAATTAACCTTCGTTAGGCAGAAAAAAAAGTTCAGTACTGGGTTTCAAATGCTTACTGATTAAATCTGACTTAATGCCTAAAACTGTATAGGAAAAATTCCCTTCATCTTGAATCAAACTCAGTATTAAGTATATAGTATGACAATCTACTTAGATTGTCCTATTTTATGGAGAAATTCAGATGTGTATATTGTGGAGAAAAAAAAACAAACAAGCAAAACTTTAAAAGATGTAACGTAGCATCTAGATAGACTGTGAAAGACCAAGATCTGTGGAGCTCAACAAATAGTAAGCAACCTGTAAGTGAAGATTTACATACAGAAACAAGATTTTACTAGGGGCAGGAGTTGTGAATTAGCCGTTGCTATAAACTCTGTTTGCTTGTCATCAGCTACAATATATATACATTTTTTTGTAACTATACATAAATGCAATGTCCCTGACAAATAAATAAATATTTTCTATTTAATTATTTCTATAAAGATTACCATCTCCTCCTCTGTTCATACTTTCTGCGCCATCTTTACTTTAAACAAACTGGTAACATAACCCCCCCCCCTATGTCATGCACGGTGAAGTGGAAATGCAAAAATACTGTTTCCATTACACTTTGGCGAAATACTTATATATTGATATGTCTGAGAGTCTAAAAACTTTTTAGCAATATTTGAAAGGTTTTTCAAAATGTAGGTTCTAATTCTAAAAAAAAGATTTTTATTGCACAATTCTAGGGGTAATGGAAATGCAGCTATTGATAGTGTGAATATGTAGATTATATATTAGATACGAATTAGTGTGTATGGTCAATATACTGTATTAGGTTAATTGGGCACATATGTTTTACATACAACAGAAAAAAAGGAAAAACTACTTGTTGAAAATCTCCAAAGAGTATATTTCAAAGAAACAAATACACTTTGAGTAATATTAATACAATCCAGATAACAGCAAGTCTGAGTGCACACACTGCATGCTAAATACCTAGAAACAGGGAAAGCTTTTTGTGAATCATTTTTGTTCCCACATGGAATTAATTCTACTTTCTTTCTACTCGAAGAAATCTTCACAGGCTAAACCATTTGTCAAACAGTAAGACTTCTAGTGTATAACAGTGAGGAAGGGAGCTTTTTCAAACCAGATTATGTTTGACTTGATGACTGCAGAGAACTCAAGGTGATGTCTCAGATGAAGATCCATTCATTTCCTCTTGAACGGTGTTTAAGTGTTAGGCAGACATCTTTTCCCTCAAATGTGCAGTCAGTTTTGAAAGCAAAGGCCAAAAGTGACAGCAAGCTTCAGAACATCATTTCCAACTATAAATGGAAAAGAATCACTTGAGTAAATCTTTATGATGCCAATTTCTACATTGCTAGCATGCAAGTAACCTTGCTTCTGACTCAAATTAATCCCTGACCTTTCACTCAGCAGATCTTATGGCTGAGTGAAAGTTCAGCTCAACTGTTAGTAATGCTCAGTCTGAACTATTATTGCAATGAAGCCATTGCTAAAAAAGACTTGAGATGCAATTTGTTGGATTCCTCTGCAAGGCAATTTTTTAATGAAAGTATATTAATATCATTATAATAAGTTTGAGTTGGGCTGAAATGAACAACATATTTTCTCCTTAAAGTGCCTTGAGATTAACTTTGTTGTGAATTTACACTATAAAGGTAACTGAACTGGATTTCTTGGAAATTGGTTTATGTGGTCTGCACTCAGGGGCTGCACGGTGGTGTGGTGGTTAGCACCGCAGCCTCACAGCAAGAAGGCCGCTGGTTCAAGTCCCAGGCTGAGTTTGAGCCAGAGGGGGTTGCTGGTTTGGGCTCAGTAGGGGTCTGAAACAGTGGCCTTTCTGTGTGGAGTCTGCATGTTCTCCCCGTGTCTGCGTGGGTTCTCATCGGGTACTCCGGCTTCCTCCCACTGTCCAAAGACAATCCTGATCAACCAATCAACTTTCAAGTAGCCACTGGGTGTTGGTCAATGTAGCTAGCAAACTTCCCAGGGTTGTTTAGTTTAATTTCATAAAAGGGCAGCAGGAAAAATGCAGTCATACAAAGGTCTTTACAAGGAAAGAGGCAGTTTTAAAGGTTAACATTATCCAAAATGATTGAATCTGACTGCGCTCAATCTGTCGTAGAGAAGATGACCATTATCCAGAGTCCTGTTAAAACTTTGTATTAAATGGTTTAATATGGTCCTGTGTTCTCTCTCTGCCTGATGGTGGTGCTATCACAATTTTGTGAGTGTCCTTAGAATAATTTTATGAGAGTTGATGCCAGCTTCAACTTCACTCCTGCTGGTTTTGCTTTGCCTCTCTCCTAGCTTTCAACCTGTCCATACCAAGCTGGGCTTTGTCACACAGTGTTACTATCACTGTTGTGTTGCGGAGAGTTGCCAATTTAATCTATATTGTAAATATCATCTTAAAGAGGAGTACTGGTAGCTGTAAGCATGAGAAACTTATTTTGCTGACTTGTTGCCCCCCAATTATTTACATAAGAAGTACCTTTTCAGTGTTCAAGATTGTTTTTGTTTTTTTTCTGTTTTTACAATGATTCAATCAGAACAACATCCACCTGCAACCGATCGGAACAAGTGTTTACATGGTTATTTTTTCCTAGTGATTCTTTCCGATCAAGGCAGATCGGATCAGCTGCTGTGTTTATATGTCACATTTTATTCTGATTGGACATTCGATCGGATCAAAAGTGCTCCATGTAAATGCAGCTATAGATTTTGCCATGGGACCTTATAATTAATATCAAATATCTAAACTTTAAATGATGGCCATAAAAATTCTTAATGCTGCTGCTTGACCTAACAAAGTCAACCTTTTATCAGTTTGCAGTAGAGACGGGTACTTTTTTTGATACCAGCCAGTCAAAGTATCGGTATCGATACGTTTTTGAGTATCGAGATACCACTCTGCCGATAAAGAACCTGCCATTTGTGTAATTTTAAGCAATAAAACTGCAGCCTATCAGATAGCATGATGCTGCTACTGTTTTCCGGTGACGCTTTGTTTTGATATTTCACTGATTTAATGCAGGTTATTGTGCATTAGGATTTATTATATTTATCATATTAATATGAGTTTTATTTACCATAAAAATTGTGAATAATCCTATATTAATCTGTAATTTAATTATTTTGTCATTTTTCAAATATTTATCTAATCTTTAAACCTTCTCCTTCAAGGGGCAAAAAAGTATTGGTATCAATATAGACGAAAACATATCATAACCTAATGGTATCGTATCAACATGAAAAATTGAGGTATCGCCCATCTTTACTTTGCAGGCACAGAAACCCCAAATGAAAAAAGAAAATATTCTATAGAATTTTCCAAGAAATAACTTGTATAGAGAGCCTTCTCAAAATACAATATTAGATAGTGATTGATTGGTCATCTGATGTCAACTCCACGTGTTTAACAAGAATGTATGAATGAGCACATGTCTGTAGTTGTAAAACCAAAGTTAGTTTACTTACTGAACTGATATGTGGCATTGCTTAGTAAAATCTTCATTTTTAGGGTTAATCAGGCTAGACAACCTAAAGAGACCCGGGATTTGTTGAATGTACTGTATAGTAGATATTCTTGGTCCTTGTGATGGAGGTTACATGCACTGCAATGACTGAGCTCAAGTGTTGAAAACAAAAAGGACACTCCAGTTTGTGTAGTGCTTGGTGGGATTTTAACTCTTAAGAGTTTAAAGAGTTCAAAAGAAACATTGTTTCTGCTCATTGCAGGTTTGGAAAAAAAACATCAAACAACTCAGTTTTACCACTTTAACTCAGTTGTGTTGTGGATGTTATGCTCATGTTGTTGCACACTAATCATTCAGTCGTGTTTAATAGTGAAGCATAATATGTGTTTTGCAGCAGTTATGAGAAATTTCCAGGCAAAAAAAGGAAAAATATCTCTCTTTTAGTCGGAGATGATGCTGTTAATGATGTTATCATGGCAATGCATGTTTATGAATTTTGAGCATTCTCTAACAGAGCACTTATAAGAGAGGTGCTTTTTAGCTCTGTGTGTGTGTGTGTGTGTGTGGGGGGGGGGGGGGGTAAATTTGAGCTATTCCGAATCAAAATGAAGTAAGTATTTCTCTGTATTTCATGTTAGTTGGTTCAAGCATCATCTGAATTTAGAAATACAGTTTTAGACAGAATAGAAGGAGTTTTACATTTTAACCCATTAAGATGATTTTGCTTTTTACTCTTATCCATCTCTTCCAGAATATTGCTTTCAACTTTTTCCTTTGAATATATTCATTGATGCAGTGCAATAAACATATTTCTGAAGGAAAAGCCTTGCATCATTTTTTTCAAACAAAGAAAATTGAGATAGATTTCGTGTTTATCAACAGGATCCCTGGAAATCTTAACACCAGGCGTCGTTACATAGGCAACCACTGAGGATCAATGTTTTTCTTACAAATCTGAAAAACATTTACTGAAAGACATGTACTGCATCAAACTTTCTCAGAAACCGAATGAATGAATTCTTCTGAGTAGTTTTCAGATATTTTGCAGTCTCGGACTGGAAAAAAAAATTTTCTCACAGGATAAGGAGAAGTAACTCGATGATTAGAAGAGACCAGATTAGGTACAATAAAAACATACACTATTTAACATCTTATTTTTTTTCCCAGCATAATATGAAGATGTATCAATTGACTTTTATTAATCACAAAGAAAAAGAAGCTAAAAAGTTTTCCTTTTATTAAAACTTTCTATGTAACCCTTTTGTATTGAAATATGACAACTGATTTTCCTTTCGTCACAATCTAGACTTTCTTGGAAAGACAACTGAATAGAAGAGCAAAATCACAAAACTGCAAGAAAACAGAAGAAAATCACCAATTCTAAACCTTCATATTGGAGCCAAAAATGAATAATGCGAAAGAAAATAAAATCATTTGTAGTAAATAATTTGTAGATTATTCGTCACATCCTCTACACACCACAGTGAAGGCACAACAGAGTGTGTTCAGTGGGAGGCTTCGTCAAGTCCGCTGCAAGACGGAAAGATACCGGAGATCATTCCTGCCAGCAGCCATCACCCTCCGGAACAAGGCCCTATCTTCGACTTCTATTTAATTTTTGTATCATCATCATTATTATTATTAAAAAAAAAAAAAAAAAAACTGCTACAACGATAATTTCCCTCTAAGAGGGATAAATAAAGTATTTTTCATTTTCATTTCATTTAAACTGAGAATCACGCAAGGATGGATTTTACAGGTGATTTTAAAATTTTATAGGCAATAATGAAGAGTTCAACTTTTAAAACATTGCTTATAAATTACTTTTAATCTACAAGCTATTGTGTAAATAAAGCTGATGCTTGTTTATTGGAGTTTTTTCATCTTTGTGCTTTCTTATCGAAATATTGAATATATATCAAATATCCAAATACCATAATCACAAAATTCTTCATTTGGACCAGAATTCATACCAAACAAATTCTATGAACTATGAAATGGTACCTTTGATCCATTTGTAATATTCTGGATGGCAGAGGTTTATGAATCCAGCTGGTTTGTCACATGCTATCAACTTATTTCCTGTGAAAACCATTACACCATAATTTTTGCTATCAAACACCACACCTCCACCAGAGTCACCCTGTGAAAGAGAAACTGCTTCATTTGAAGACTGATATTTTAAAATACTTGTGTATGACTATTGTCTTCGAGGTCAGAAGCCATGATAACTTACATGGCATATGTCCGCTTCAGGGGATTGACCACAGAATATGTTTTGGTAACTTGTGTTTCAATTCCTCCAACGAGTGCACAGTCAACAACATCCAAGTTCGCCCATTTGAGAGTTGGTGACATCTCACCATGTACTGCAAAGAGAAAATGGTTTAACATATCCAAATGAAAATAATAAAAATCAAAGAAAAGCAAAACTACACTCATGGAATTCAATCAACAACAAGGATTTTGGTCCATGGATGTAGTAGTATTAGTAGTTGTTCTTGTAGTATTAGTAATATTATGAAGAGGAAGAAGAAGAAGAAGAAGAAGAAGAAGAAGAAGAAGACGACGACGTCGACGACGACGACGACGACGAAGAAGAAGAAGAAGAAGAAGAAGAAGAAACAACCTACCTCACCTCTCATTTTAAAAGGGCCCCGTGCTGGTTGTGGGATCCTCCATTCACCAGGGTGGTTAGGATACTCTTAGGTGGTGATATTCTTTTGTTGCATGTATTAGTGTGATATTTTATGTTTAAGTGTGTTTGTTTGTAATTCTTTATTGATTTGTAGGACACCCCAAGTTCCTTCACAGTGAGTGGTTGGTCTCCCAGCCATAGCATGACAGTCTTTCATCTCGGTCTTTCTAATCAGTTTTTTTTTTTAGAGTTTTAACTGTTTTGAAAAAAATGGCATGTGCATGACCCACATTGACTGTTGTGGCCTCTTCATTGAAGCCCCTGCATGTTCTTCCTAAAGGTTACACATGGTTAAATAACATTTTAAAAAGCCATGGGATGTGATAAATTTGATAAGTATTGCTATCTTCACATAATTACCATTTTGGTCTGCAGATCTAATTTATTTAGTTCTATGATTTCTTACATTAAGATTTACAAGGATGAAACTATCCTGTTCAACTGGAATGAAACATGTTATGATTGGATTCAGATAGAAGGGGAATTTATTCATTTAAGATTCAAAGGCAGGATGACAGTGTTTTATTTTCTGAGTGAAGGCTCCTAAGGAGGAGGCAGGCAGGAGAAGAGGCATAATAAACTCAATATAAATCAAACCAAAGGCAGGAAGTCTAAAAGGCCCAAATCAAATTTGAGGAGTGGGATATTGCACGCAGAAAAGTACATCTTTACATCCACATTTTTTAAAGCATTTTTTTTCTTAAGTGCAGTGTCCCTTGGGGGAGACTAGTTTGACATGTATTTGTCCGTCCACTTTATGCCGAAGACATGCAGCTGTAGCTGCTTGGGAAAACCTCCGATTCTGGCCCTATTTTTCCACCTGTTTGCAAATGTAATGTCAAAAGTGGATGACACTTAATTCATTACAGCTTAGCTTAAACAAAAACATTGTAAATGATTCTCAGGACTCAGTGAAACACATCCTGCCTTGTGCCTTCTGCTGGCTCCCTGTTGGAGCATATGAAGCCTGCTTAAGAACCATGACATTCTATCAGAACTCATAGTTTTGAGAAGTGAGTCACACATTTGTCCCCATTGGATATCATTTATCAATTTAAAAAATATTTGTAAAATACATGTTTTAACATTTAAGAAAACAAACTATTCTACACACCTAGTACTTCAACAACCTTGCGGTCTGCCAAAAATCCATTGCTTGGCTTAATGTCATACTTAACTAGGTTGTTTGGCTTTCAAATGGACCCAAGAGAATTAAAAATACATCTGTTTTTGGACACTTTACACTGACTTCCAGTAAGTTTCAGATTGTATGTCAAGCTCTTCCAAGTGACCTTTAGGGGTCTTAATGGTCTATTTCTGTGTCCAAATATCCAAGCTCTTAGATACAGACAGGCATATAAATACCCTGAGATTTTTAGGCAGAAGACCCATTTTCCCAAGCTGCCTGAGGAAATCGGGTCACCAGAGCAATGGTCAGGAATGATCAGCAATGACTTGTTTCCAATCTGCTCTTTCATCTTTTTTTCACTTTTCCTTTGAAAAACTTTCATTTTACTGAAATTATTGATCCACTTTTATTTTGTTCAACTATAACTGTTGTCTGTTGTATAACATTTTTGAAAAGAAGCCCTTCGTTGAAAGGTTGAAACATGTTTATATTTGTTTTATTTTTTAATAACTGGGGAATTTAAAAGGCTGTTAGAATTTGCAGAAGCACATTTTTTCCAGCTCAATTTCACCAGAATTTGAAAAAGAACAACCCTAGTACAACATTTCAATTTCCTGCTGGGGATAAATTACATTTTCATTTTATTTCATTTGTCCACACTTCCAATGAGTAGAGTTGTTAATTAATTAATGCAAGATCACAACATTTTGGTAAAGGCAGTTTTTGAGTCATATTCCAACTCGAAGCATTCACTTTAACTTTCAGCTTTAACCATTAGGAAGCAAAGTGCAAAAGTAAGAAATTGCAGAAGTAAAAACAGCGTATAAGTAGAAAAATGAAAGCACAGCGGAAGATGATTTGATGAAATAATTTAATGTTTATTCAATTTTTATCATTCATTGTTAAATTACTATGTATTTTTCAATTAGCCAGTGTAAAGTTTACTAATCAAATCAAATTTGATTTATAAAGCACTTTTCATACAATACTTGTATGAAAACACAAAGTGCTTCCCACGTCAAAAACAATTTTTCAAAGTTCTAAACAGACGGTTAACACAATGTCTATAAAAATAACAAACAGGTGAGGAACCGATAGGGATCCTTAGGGATCCATCCACATCAAGAGCAAAAGCTCTGTGCTTACTAATTTCTGGGAAAAACTTGAAGGTTAATGTTTTTTCCAAGAACACTGGTCTGAGGAGGAGCTAAGGATAAAAAGTCAACCCAAGGAACCCCAAGAAACTACTGTAACTGTGTCTCAGCTGTCTTTTTCACTGCATGGTTATAGTTCACATTTTCTATCATGTGATTTTGATTCTATCCTACTTTAGGATAAAGTCTAAGTTTGTCCAATTATCGATTTTGTCAACATTGTAGATACAAAAATTCAGGAAAGAACAAAGCTGATAACATTGTTTATTGTAGATATTTTTGTGACAAATTATTTCCATCATAAGATGTTCACCTGTTACTACTGAATGGGTGGGGGTTGTAATTTCATGTGATGATTATTTTGGAGATGATTTGTGATTGCTATAACCAATACAGTATCAAAACCATATGCGTTTAGCTGTTTAGTAGTTTTGTTTGTTTTTTGTTTGTTGTTGTTTTGTTTTTCTTAATCCACTTTAGATCATCTGGATTGCAGATGGCCATAAATCCAGCTTGTCTCACAAATGCTTAAATAAAACTCACATAGTTTAATTTCAGATAAAGACAGTTGTTTCTTTATTTATTATGCATTTATCTCTACCCACTGAATTTGATTTTTAAAAAAGTTTTTAGAATTCAGTTTAACTGCACTTTTATTCTTATATGCTTCCTGAAAACACCATCCATCCTTGAAAAGGAAGACCACTTCCCTCTCCCAGGCCACTTCTTCTAGCTTGTCAAGGGGTGTTCACCAGGTCAACTAAGTGATGTATGTAGTCCCTACAGCGTGTCCTGAGTCTTCCACAAGGCCTCCTCCTGGTGGGATGTGCCAAGAACGCTTCACCAGGTAGGCGCCTATCCTAACCCGATGCCCGAGCCTCCTCATCTGGCTCCTCTTGATGTAGAGGAACATCTGTTTTGTACATTGAGTTATTTTCCTGAACTTATTTTGAGAGATTTTTAAGTATTGTCTTTCTTTTCTTAGAATGGTAATGACAAAGTAAATAGTTTGTTATTTGGATTTTGTTTTGACCCCTTTTACATATCGGGGATTTTCCCACTTAGGATGATCATTGATTACGTTTGGACAGATTCTTCTATAGCCTAAATCAATCTGATTATGGATCACAGCTGACATGTTTAAATGGACTTGAACTGGACATGGATTTGATCAAATTATAGTTTGAATAACTCAACATGCAATAATCTGTTTCCAAGTTTCCAACAACAAACTTGTCCTCTACAGTCCAGTTTTGCTGACGCCATTTTTCAAGTATTTACTGAAACTCGTTAGGTCATGTAACCCCCACCCGGTTTAATTACGAGCAGTGACATGCTTCATTTTCCTATTGATCAGGTCGCGGAAAGGCTTAAACCACCTCTCTTGATCAGATTGAAAATTAATTCCGATCGAGGCCATTCAGATAAACTGAGGTGTTTACATGATGCATTTTATGCTGATTGAACGTTCCATCGGATCAAAAGTGTTCCAAAGGCAACCAATGCCGTGTCCTGATTCATTTCTTAAGAAACTTTCAAACATAACAATTTCCTTGAGGATTACCCATGAGAATAGATCTTCGGGTCAGGCATGCTGAATAAGAATATTGTGGATGCTTTATGTCAATAAACGTCCTCGCGAGTGTCGACGGATGTGTGGCGCAAGCGCGCGTGGGATATGGGAGGTGGAGGTTCTTCTTACACGCGGCTCCGCTCACACTGGAGGATATGTGAGGCAGTTTGCGGGTATAATTGAATCAGTCTTCCGTGAACAGCATTCAGCGCCAAATACAAATTCAAACACTTTATCTGATTTCGGTGAGTATCTTTTTATTCTTCTATTTGTTTTACGTAGCCTATCTGCCCCAATTCTAATAGCCTAACCGAGTGTCTTAATTGGCGTTTGTACTATAACAATAAAATCATGTCAGTTACTGTGTGAAATATTTTTTATATGCTTATCAAAGCTACAGAGCTAAGATCAAACATACTTGAAGACATTTGAATACATTTTCTCTCAGTTCAATAACATTGTGAGCCCCAGTTTTGCATCCAGTTAAGTTGAGGTAAAATTAAGACTGTTTTCTATACAGTACTCTTTCTCTATATTTGGTGGTCATTAAAGGGAAGATGTATAATCTGTCAACCTGCTCCCAAAGAGGAAATATTTTGTGAGGAGGATTGAGGAAAAAAAATAAAGAGGGATTAAATAAGTGTTGCATGCCTAAACAAGTAAAAACTGGAGTGTGGAGAAAAATAATGGGAAAAAACGTGGAATGGAGAAAAAAGGGCAAATACAGAACATGATGTAAAAGGAAAGAAAAAGAGAGACTGGAGAACAATGGGAGGGAAAGAGCAATGTTTGAGTTGCACCTGTTACAGAAGCCGTATTGCTTACATTTACAAACTGAATGAAACCGAAAAAGGAAAATCACTCATGACCCTTGTTTTTCTCTGTGTGTCTCATTATCTGTTTGCGTGGACAGGAGAAAGCTTTTTACTTAATTGGTTAACATCCACTCTGCAGCTTTCAAAGCTTTTTAGCCCATTCCTTTCATCAGGACAATTTAACATGTATTTGCAAGGGTGCAGAACATTATGTGGGAGGGGGAAATAATTGTTGCTAATATTGTGTTTAGAAGGACTGAGGGTTGTCAACAGAGCAGCTCAGTCTCTCCAGAAAACATTTTATAGGTCCAAAACATTGAAGTGTCACAATCCCTATTTTTAAATTGTTAGGCGGTATTGTATAGGTTGTTGTTTTTGATAGGACAGCGTCCATTTAAAATGACTTGAGTGATGATATGTGATTATAAAAATGTAGATTAGTTTGATCCCAAAACCATTCACAAGAACGTGGTAGAAGAGGAAAGAATTGTGAGCCTGAGGGAAGTAGAAATTCCAGTGACTGTTGAAGACCTTGTGCAGAACACATCTCAAACCAGCATGAGGGCACCACAAGTACACCCCCTCCAAAGGGTTTATGGCCAAGTAAAACTAGAGAAATGTGGAAAGTGGACTTCAGCAAGGAGTAGGACATTGACAAACTAACAATGAATTTCAAATTGCAGATGAATTGAAACAGAGTATAAGTAAAGTGTAGTAATTTTACAGGTTTTTAACCTTGTTCATTTTACATTCTTAACCAATGCAGTTATTTGGATGCAAAGTTTCATGTTTTATTCTTTTTGTAGTTTATTAATGACTCACTCTGAGCTTATTCAGGGACTTTGACTAAATAACTCATTTGAATGTTTAGTCATGTGTGAGTTCTCTGCTCTATGTTTATTTGTGCCCATGCAGAGTTGTGTTTTGTAAAGAACAAAGCACATTAATATGCTCTGGTGATAGAGTTTACCTTGACACTCTTGGATCCACATGACAAGCTGGTGGAAGTATTGATCAGGCTCTGGCCAATCTGTGAGTCCTTGTCAGTCTTTGTAATGAAAAATGTGGAGGCCACCATGTGGCTGCGATGAAGTCTGGATCAAAACCTGACAAATCCGTTAATTGGACAGCAACAGAAAAAGCGGAATCCTTTAGGAAATAAGACTGATGGACAGCCAGTTAGTTGAAGATGCATGAATCTTTGACCCATACTTTCTTTTTTTTTTGAGTGGAACAGGGTCTAAAAAAATCGTGCCCATCCTCTATCAGCTAAATAAGTGTACATATTAACTCTACTTCTGTCCTGCAAGGAAGATCATTGTGACATACACACCTTTGGGAAACATTATAAATTCTAATCTAAACATGAAATTCTCCTAGTTTTTTACATGTTACATCCTCTTGACAAGGAATTGCAGTGAATGCCTCAGCTCTCTGTTGTACACTGGTTGTCCCCTGAGAATAGCTTTGAGTATGTTGTCTGGCATGGTAGCATGGTAACATGGTAAAAGTATTTTCGGTTTTTCATTTCTCAGTAAAACATAAAACTACACAAAGTCAGAATTATTATTCGTATCTGACACAGTTTTGTCAAAGCTTTGTTTTACTGACAAGAGATAATATACTGATGAGAAAAATAGTCTTGGGGAATTTAATTGTACAAAGGATCTAAAATGACAAAAGACAGTTCCAAGGCCTTTTGGTGATTTGGAGGTTGGAGTTGCTGGTTTTTTTTTTCTTTTCTTGGAGCTATTACTTTGTAATTATCAATTTTACCATTAATATTTCATGCTTGCTGTTTGTTTTAATGTTAACCTTGTGATTACGAAGAGGTTCAGCTCGTTACTTTGGGATCAAAATAAATTGCAATGAGGGGAGGAATATCTCTTCAGCCCCAGTATCAGCCTTATTATAATAAAGAGGCTTCACATACACTGAATCAATCTGTCAGTACAAAAATGAGTTTCATCTCTGATAGGGTCTATCTGTGTGAGAGGTTAATTGCCACCAGAAATTTCTCAGATTAAAGCTCAGGTGAGGCTGCAGAGTAATGCAGTGACACAATGAAATCCTAATTCACTGTTAGCCATGTCGGTTCAGAAAAGTGTCAAACTTACTCATTTCACAGGATAACAGGCAGCCTCTAAGCAGACAAAAAGAACTCAGTAACAGCACACATCTTCTATTATTTCATTCATCAGTAAATCTATTAATTTTAACAAATGTGAAATTTATTTCAACCAAATCAAATGATAATAATGCAGCTGATCCTCTTTTGTAAACACACAAGCTTGCTCAAAATATTCTCCCAACCCATGCACACTTTATTCATGTATCCATGCATATTCTTCTAAAGTTGTCCATGAACGAAAAATGTGTAAATTCTCGTATAGGTAAATTCGCACACAAAATTTTTACTGTGTATTTTGTCTATGAGAATACCATTTTAGAAGTTACAACTAAAAAAACTACATAAGCAAAGTTTCTCCTTTATCTTTTTCTCCTTTATGAATTCACCAGCCGACAGTTGTGAGCATCATGGGGTCACAGTCATTATCCATGGGCTAGATGATAAATCACACCTAAAACCTTCATATGCATACACACTGTATGCATATGAAGTCCTTTCAACTCAGACTTCATGACAAATACAATTAGTTTATTTGGAACTAGCTGAATAATGGATGGGTGAGTTCTGAAAGAAATAATGAAGGAAGTGATGAACACCATCAAATCAATCAAAGCCCATTCAACTTTCATTGAGTTGGACGGATTCTAGACCTATGCACAGTTTGTGGAATCGATTCATCTTCTACGCCAGGAATAATGTCTGTGACTTTGTGTCAAGCACTACTCAGAAAAAGTTAGGGATACTTGGCTTTTTGTATGAAATCAGAATGTTCCTTAAATGCACTATAACTTTTTAGAGGTGAACTTAAATTAACTTTAATTTCTGTTTAATATTTATGTACTTATTGGACAACATGTTCTCAGGATGATTAACCACAAAAAAAGGAAATGTCTGATCCATGAATAGACTTCTAAATGTTCTGGTTTAATGACTGCTTGTATTTAAACAGTCCTCTTCTTTATACTGTTCACATTTTCACATCATCAGAACAAGACAACACCTAACAAGTGTTACCTACTGCCCCCTTTCACACTACTCAGCCCAGCCCAGCACCACACCGCCCGATTTGTTTGTGTTCCCATTACAATTTTCCCGGGGCGAGTCGATACACTTTTAGCACCTACTCCATCGAGGTTCTATAGGGGCCGAGTCGGGGCAAAAATGGTGACGTGTGCAGATTGCAGGCCGCTATTGGCCAGAATCTGACTTTGTGAGATGACTCATTAGTGCGACTCCAGACCGCGCCAAAAACAAAACCCAAAGCCGAGACCAGAGAAAACATTAGCA
>JAOXYM010000004.1:21599219-21618966 GCA_028567055.1 Leptatherina wallacei | reverse complement strand
ACACTGAGGACGACCGCGGCTGTAATGTGAACAGATGAAACCGGGGTGGTGTGGTGTCGGCTGAATGAAGGCTGAGCTGACTAGGTGCTAGTGTGAAAGGGGCATAACTTGTCACTTAGGTGTTCGGTGTTGTGTGTGACACATTTTCTCTCAATTTCACCAGAAAGTTGAATATCCCTAACTTTTTGTGAGTAGTGTAGTTTTGTCAGTTATCTCACAGTTGTCAGTTTAGAAATTCAGAATCAAAAATTAAACTTAATAAATATAATTTTTTAGGTTGTAACCTTTTAAATACTATTCTCACAGATAAGATATGCTTTAAACATTTTAGGTGTGATTTTACTTGTACGAGGCTTTTAAAAAAAATGTGTACTTATATACACACGTCTTAACTGTCACCTCTCTTACCACATAGCCTGCATTCTGTCCATTCTGAAATGTTGTCAACTTTGAGTATGATCTCTAATAATTTACCCTTCTTTGTTTTTGCCCAACTTTTGGGTTCTTCTTATTTATGATAAAAGATGCTAAGAGGCTATGCACTTTTCCAGCAAAAACAGCATTACAACATGATTTCAAATTAAATTCAGGATTAAAGAAGGGAGTCATCAAGCTATTAGTTGGCAATAAATCATACATTTGTACCCTGACATCTCTAAACCTTTATTATCTCGACTCAGCAGATGCACAGAAGACAAATTTTGCATATATACATGCACAGATACATCACACTCTTGTCCCCATACACACAAAGCTCAATGCTGCCCTTGTTTCTCGGTTCAAAGACAATAGCTCTTCAGTCAGCATTCATTCACTTTCTCATTTATCTCTTTGATTTGTTCCTTACAGGGTCTTTTTAAGCCTCGTCTTGACCTTACATCTCCATAGCAACGTCTCCTGGGACATTTTTCTTGGAGACGGTCATACAATTGTAGACAAAAGAAAGGATGCATTTTAGGAAGAAAGATTGTCTGTGCTCTTATTGTGTTTCTCGGAGATTAGGATGGAGGCTGCTGTTAGGGTGAAATCAGGAAAATGCGAGGAAGTGTGTGTGTAATTATGTGAGATGGTTTGTAAATCTGTAATAGAGTTCTGTATTGATTTGAATAGCTTGCATGAAAAACCTATCAGTGAACTGGGAATCACATATGAATTAAAACATAAACAAGTTTGTTACACACTTCAGCCCTGTTTTTACATTCGTATAATCATTCAAATTGGTCATTTTCCCTTCCCAGATTGTATACCAGCTGCTTCAGATGCTTCCTCAGGGGAGTCACTGTTATGATTTATGACCTCCAGAGATCCACAGCTTGCTGTGCATCCTTTAATTTATCTTGAACACAGTACAGTTTATCCTCTTATTCCACTCTAAATACTAAAGAAGAAACTGCAGTTATTTTCTCTTCATCATCACTCAAAAGTCTCGACTAAGCAGATGTTACAGACATAAGATATATTTTTCTCCACACCTAAAATTATGGTACATAAGATTTTGACCTACGTTGTACCCTAGGGTATAGGCATTGTACCTTGCATTTTTCTACGTTGTTCTCTGTGTTGGATGTTTGAAAGAGTCATTTTGCTACAAAAATTTACTTGATGGTGAGGTTGTAAGCTGAGGTTCCCTGGGGAAACAGAAGGGCTATAGCTGAGATTTGAACCATGAACTTTCGATGCAGACAACAAACATGTTTCCAAACAACAATTTCATGCCTGCTTCATTAAATTCAGGGCTGCAAGCAGCTGAAGCAGTGTTAAAACCCCTATATCACAAAGTGGTATCTTAGTCCATGTACATAGATTTATAGCGAAACCTGTACAAAACTTTTTTGCAGTTAGTTTTTTTGGACACTGACATCATTTTTATTTTTGTAGCATATACTGCATTCATATTGGATACAGGTCCATATAAGCCAAAAATGCAGGCTCAGCTTTAGTTTAAGGGTATTATCATCCAAATTTGAGAAACTATTTTTACATGCTCTATTTTATATGATGAACCCTTTTTTTTAGGAGTTCAAATCCAATTAGGATAGTTGTGGGCAATATTGCTTCATCAGTTAAACAGAAGCAGTTTATTAGTAACATTTTATATTTAGAAGCTGTTACCATGACCAGTAAAATGCACTCAAAAGGCCATTCCTTGTTGGCAAAAACGAAATAAATCCGCTAGGGAGATAGCAGGGATATTATAAGCAGCCAAATCACCAACAGCTTGGAACATAAAAAAAAACACAACAAAACAAAATAAAAAATTCTGTTGAAATCTGCAGCAAGAAAAAGTCTGGCTCGTTTTTATTTTGAACAGTCAATCAATAAAAACCATAGAACTCACTCAGCCGAGAGAAGAAAACTGCATCATTATCCAGTTCTACAGAATGCTCATCACAAGCTGGAAACCATTGATTATCGTCAAGAATGGAAACAAAACAAATTAGACTTTGTCAACAAAATATCTGAAAAAAACAAACAAGCACTCGAGCGGTATTCTTAGCATAAATGAAACTGATCAATGTATGCTAAAATGACAGGCAGAGAGAAACAAGGAGAAACTTGGGACAGCTCATGATCCAAACCTCTGCACAATATTTATGGAGGCAGTGTAATGGCATAATAGCATGAGCATGCACATCTAGCAATGATGCTGGGTTAATTGATGATGTGAGAGAAAGCAAACAGAGGATAAATTGTGAGCTTGACAGAAATAGTTTGCCCAAATTCAACCAAATGCAGCAAAGATGATACAATTACTTCATCATACTGACTGATTTAATATTTTAAGATGTTCATTCTCTTGATTTTATGTGAAAAACTGAATCAGAAAAAAATCAAACATTAGCCAGCCTGGCAAGGCATTGCCCAGAGATTTGTAGTTTTGACACAATGAGAAATGCTGCGTGTTAGCTGATTACTGATATTGTTGGAAATCCAACTTCAGTTAAAGACAGTATTGATTAATCGGAAGCACTTGAAAGCGGTCACTTGCCCAAGGGTATTGCTAAATTAGTTTTACTGTAGTGCTCAAGTTGAGCTGTCCTTAATTGAAAACAATCAATGATTTCATCACAAGTGTCCATGGGTCCTTCTGATTACCTCATCAGTAGTCCCGATCCACATCACATCCATCCAGAACCTCATCACCATTCTTCAACCCTGCTCCACCACTAACAGTGACTTATTTAGGGAAGCATTTTCATGTACAGCTTAAGGTGTTTAAAGCAATCAGGTTTTGTTGGTATCTAATCAATAAAGACTGGTTTAGGCCATCTTTGAAGTCATAGCTAATATGATTTTATTATAATTTTATATATTCGCTTTTATTTAGGTTTAGGCTTTGATATAATTTCAAACAACTACAAAATCCTTCCTTAACTACTTGAAATAATTGCAGAAAACGAATAAAGTAAGAAATTAAATTCTACAAAGTGGCCCGAGAATAAATTATGTATTTTATATGTGTAATAACTTAATTATTTGGAAGTATTCAATCTTTTTTTTCTTCTTTCTAATGTCTAACATTTTAATATAATTGAATAACTCCAGTTATTTCAACAGTTGCTCTGGCTTTTAAATTTTTAATTGAAGTCTTTATTTCCAGTTGGCTTTTAAAATTGGTTCACAAAAAACTATGTCACTTACTTTTTGGTTCAGAGGAGATATTGAATATGTATTTGACCAGAGAGGATGACTTTGTGGCACGTGTTATTTCCCCCCCCCAGTTTTCCTCATATCTGTATACATGGTCAAGGTTGTGGAGGACATGTCTCTGCTACTTTTTCCCATAGGTCAGTGCAATTTGTTCCTAACAGAGAACCAATTATTAGCCATTGAAGTGAGGGACGAGGGTGTGCCTGTGTGTGGTATGGTAGTTATTAAGAAGCCAAGATGGCTTCATAAACAAGCTAATGGGACTAAATACAGTGCGTTGTGTTTTTGTTCCGGTGCGGGTTTGTTTTTGTTGTGACGGAGGGAGGACTGTTGATGAGTAGTTTAGCATTCGTCAAAGCTGCTGAGCTATATGGCATCAAACTTTAAAACTTTGGTTCTTGGTGGCTTCAACAACAACCTCTGTAGACATCTTGACTATACTCATAATCATGATTGTTTCTATACTAATCAATTCTAAATTAATTAACAAGTTGCATATTATTTGTTTGATCTCAACACAAACTAGAATAACAGCAGAGTTAAATATGTACTGTATAATGTGTGAAAGACTTCCAGATTTTAAAACGTGTAAAGAGAAGACATGAATACATGAAGAGATTGCTGTCAAAACCAAGAGCAATGCAGTACATAGTCTGCACCTTAAAGTCCCAGAGTACCACTCAATACCTCTGTGCAACATCTCTGCTTGTTGCTTAGCAACCTCAACAGATTCAATAAATGAGATAGAATTTGCTACTTTACGCAATTAGACAAGAAGTTTTTCTCATTTCTAATCTTTACGTTAAAGCCCTTTTTACACTGAGAAGAAAACCTGCCTACATTCATTAAAATCAGGCTCTTGAGTACTATGGGAAAATGTTTAATTGGCATTCACACACTTGGCAATGACTCTACTGTAGATATGGGTTTTAATCCGAATCAACTTGGAATGGTTAAGGTGGAAACACAAGCCCTGGGTGTGCACGTTTAGTTCTTGCTGAGAGAAATGGTGTTTACTGACTGTAATATCCAACATGGAGGCTCTGAAACTAACAGCACCAACATGCAGAGAAAAAGACTGATTGATTTCTTTTTTGTTGCAGGTTTTATTTTTTGCTGTTTTTACCTGTAGTCAAAGCAACTTAAAGCTTAATTTTCTTACTTGCTGTGTGAGGCAGAGATTTACAGTTCAGTCAAAAGTAGTAAAAACTTGCATGATCATCATAGGCACAGCCTAAAGGGTGCAGTGTAATGGCATCCCATCATCTTGTTTTGTATCATACCTACTCTGAACAGACTAGGTAATCTGGACCTGTTTATTTTACCCCATAGAGCACTGATGAAAAACTCACTTCTATACACAATGATGAAAGCAAAAATAGTCAGCAGCAGGTGTGCTTGAGTTAAAAGAAACAAAAACAAGTTTAAACATGTTACTTTGGGTGGAAAGACAGTGCTATATGTAAAGCTTAATTAGCATGCTCTTTAAGGCTGTTGTCCCTTATGATACATAAGCGCTGGGAAAATACTGTACGACCCCATGCAACTCTCTCCTACAATGCAACAAGGTAAATCTTAAATAATTCCTTCCACATTGTATGAATATGATGCATCTTAAGGTTAAGTGATAGTCAAAGTTACATTTTGTACTTTTGGACAGAGACGGTGCTAAACTAAATTAATCTCTTTCTGAGTGCAGCCCCCAGGTAATGCATAGTACAATAATTATTTCACCTCCATCAAATTTTTGACAGTAAATGTATTTTCCAGCATGTCCAACTACATCTTGAATGCACTAAAGTTTTAAATTTATTTTTTGCATAAAATGTCCTAAACAAACTACTTTTGTTTTCTTTATAGGGATATCGTGGTGTAACTGATTGGATCTCAGCAGCTTCACTGATGTGTCATATTTTGTAACACTTCCATGGAGCTCATCCAGGTTACCCAGGTTTCCTTACTGTCTCAGGAGGCCCCTACAGCTACCTGGAGTAACAACTTCATCCTGCCTTACTCCCATTCTGTGCTCTTATCGACTCACTCTGAACCACTTCTCAGCTTCAGCCCTACAGAGGATTCATTCCTGCTCAACAGCAGCTGTTATAATTGCACTAAAAGTACCCCTGGACCCCTCCCAGGTTTGGCAGGAATCTTCATCCCTCTCATTTATGGAATAGTATGCATAGTCGGTTTGATTGGCAACACTCTGGTAATCCATGTTATTGTAAATTACACGAAGAATGAGTCAGTCACAAACATCTACATCCTCAATCTAGCCATTGCAGATGAGCTTTTTATGCTGGGTCTGCCCTTCTTGGCAGTACAGAACGCTCTCCTCTCTTGGCCTTTTGGATCGCTAATGTGCCGTGTGGTCATGACAGTGGATGCTTTCAACCAGTTTACCAGCATCTTTTGTCTGACTGTGATGTCAGTGGATCGATACCTGGCTGTAGTCCACCCCATTCGGTCTTCCTGGTGGCGGCGACCCCATGTGGCAAAGGCTGTTAGTGCCACAGTTTGGGCAGGGTCCTTTCTGGTTGTGTTGCCGGTGGTGGTGTTTGCAGACGTGCTGAAGGATGACGGGAACTGCAGCATTGTGTGGCCTGAACCAGCGGAAGTGTGGAAGACTTCTTTTATTGTGTACACGTGCACTGTTGGCTTCTTCTGCCCCCTGCTGGTCATCTCTTTGTGCTACCTGCTGATCATCATCAAGGTACGGTATTTATTGGAACATAATATGAATAGATATTTCAAGACAGAACTGGAAGGTGGAAAGACTTCCTTGATCTGTAATGGTATTTCAAAAATGTCCGCCCAGTCAAATTCTTATTCAAATATATCTATTTATTTGTTAATCTCTTACTGCATGGAGGGGGCAATAATCTTTCCCTTAAAGTTATGTGAGCATCTCATGACTTCAACTTTTTAAATAGAAGAACCATCTGTGTGATGCTGATTAATGTTAATCATGTCAACTGTGCGAATCATGCTGCACAGTCGATGGGGAAAAATTGGAGTAGTGGAGTATTGGGTGAAGACAAGAGCAGGCAGTGCCAGTCTAGACCAGTGGTTCTCAAACTTTTTTAACCACGACCCCCAACTTTTCGTCCTGTGACGACATTGATTGATTGTATGATATATCAGATGGGTCATCCTGCAGCATCCTCTGAAGCTTGAGAAATGTCAGATTCTTCATAAACCACACGATAAAGTGGTTTTTAGTGGATTTGGTTTACCGCCGTGACAAGGCATCTACATCCCCAAAATGTCTCACCGAGATAATGCCAAATTCAGATTTTTCATATAGCATGTGTTAAATTTGTTGTTTATGCATTAAGATGTTAAAAAAAATTAAGGTGCTATTTTTAGATTTATCACTACATTAATGGTTTTATTTTAAATTCCTAAATCCCTAATTTATTTGATAAATGTAGGATGTATATTTTTTACAATGATCTGGCCTTTCATGGGGTTTCCCGACCGCCAGTTTGAGAACCACTGGTCTAGACAGTGGAAGTTATGCTGTTAAAAGATGGCCAAAAATGGTTGAAACCTTATGAGCAATCCAGATGGAGAGGAGGGGGAGGAAGGCAGAATGAAAATATGGTCTGATAGAGAAACAAAATTACAATTATATTACAAGAATGAGGAAGGAGATGCAAAAAAAAACTAAGGACACAATTATTTTGGTAGCTTGGGAAAGCAGGAGTGCAAGAAAGTGTGCTTCTTTTACCGCTGATAATGGAATACTAAAGCTACTGGGCAGATGTCCAAAAGTGAGGTTTTGTGTACAAGTAGTCAGTCTCAATGAGGGTGCTTAAACCAGAGCTACTCAGATGGAGGCCCTGAGAGAAGAGAATATTTTGAATCCAAAACAACTCAAACCTCAATGATTTTACACAATACTACACTTCAAAAAGCTGTATTATCATTTTAAGGCATATGTAGAACAAGCAGACAATGGAACGTCTGGAGAATCACTCTGGTTGGCTGGTTAGGAAAAACTGGAGAATCCATCATTTCACCAACTTAATCCTATGGTATTTGTTCATACTTTTTCCTATCATCTTCAGCAACTAACAGGCCAAGCAACATCATGTTAACATAATAGAGGGATATTTCAAAATTTGTCACAGAAAAGGTTTTCATGATAACTTGATTAAGAAAAGAAAAAAAACATTTGCTTTAACATCAAAAATAATTCTGGCCATAACTCAAAACGGAGGGTTGAACTGTGATCATATTTCACATTTACACTCTGAATGAGCTAGACCATTCCTAGTTGAAACATGTTTTACTTTTGTATGTACAAGTTCTTTAATTTTCTTTTCTTTCTTTTAAAGGTGAGGAGTGTTGGAAAACGGACACAGGTCACATCCTCTAGACGGAGAAAGTCAGAGAGAAAAATAACCAGGATGGTGGTGGTTGTTGTAGCAGTGTTTGTCCTCTGTTGGTTACCGTTTTATGCCCTCAATGTTCTAAATCTCCTTGTAGTCCTGCCTGGGGACTTCAGGGGGCTGTACTATTTTGTTGTTGTGCTTTCATATGCAAACAGCTGTGCCAATCCCATTTTGTATGGATTTTTATCTGACAACTTCAAGAGAGGCTTCAGGAAGGCTCTGTGCCGCACTTCACGCAGGGTGAAGAACAATGACAGGGCAGGCACAGAGGTACGACCAACAGAGGAGTGGGGCGGCATTGTGCTCCAACCACAAAACAGCGAGGGAATCATTAACATGCATGTGAAAGAGTGTGGGCAAAATGGTGCAGAGGAAGAAATCATTGCAGCAGAGGGGGAAATACCAATGAGGCAAATATGCAGAGTGTCACAGAAAGGAAACCACAGTGGAGTAAAAGACGGTTCAAGGACACAGACTGTACAGAGGGCTAATCGTGAGGAGAGTTCAGGCTTGGATTCAGCTGAAGTAACATCCTCTAAGGTCAATGAAAGTAGAAATGGAAATTCGAAATCTGAAGGATTCTTGGAAAAAATCTCTGTGCTGGATATCAGTCATCTGTAACGGATGTAGATATGTTTTCAGTGTTTATATTTTCAGTGGATTTTGAAATGTAACATTTCCGAAATGTGACCATGTTACAAGTGCAAATCTTTGAAAATGTCTGTAGAATCAGTTTGCATTTGGGAACTGTCTGCCTTAATACAAAATGTTTTACTGTGCTGTGTTTAGAGTGAGGATGATCAAACATATTTCACTATCTAAAATCTTTACAATAACACTGCCTTGACATAAAAGTGCAAATTTAATGTGGTCAATTATGCTTTGAAATCTATGGTACGTTCTGACAGGATATTAGATTTTACGTACAGTGGGTAATCAGAGACTGATGCAACCACACACATTTAAGCTCACATGGCCCTACTTCCCAGTTTTGCAGAGGTCGGGAGTCATTTAAATTTAGGTGTCAAGTAATAGGGTCCCTCCAGGCATCCAAATGACCTCTAAAGCTCCAAATGAAATGAAGGTCTAGATGTTGATTTAGAAGTTGTAATGGAAAAATGATCTCCATCTCCCCATAGTAAAAAATCCTTAAAAAAATTTCCTGAATCCAGACAAGGATCCGGATGAAAATGTTATCCCTTTTTCCTTTATCCCATTTGTGACATTTCATGAAAAATTAATCAAAATCCATCCACAACTTTTTGAGTTATGTTGCTAACAGACAGACCGTCAGACAAACTTCGCCGCCAAAAATCATTTTTAAAAAATGAACAGAAGCAGAAGAATTAAGAGTAAACATCCTTGATAAGATGCTGAGGCAGTATTCATCTGGAGCTGTAACTAGAAGTTGGCCGTGTTTTATATCATTTATGACATGCATGTGTCCTCTACCGGAGCTGAATCGGTGCCATAATAACCCACCATGCGTTCATTATTGAGCACTCCACGTGCACTATGATAAATCAATATTAGCTGACATCCATCGTACTATTAAAAAATATTAAAAGGGTGGGAAAATTTGGCCCCTAATGACCCTTCTGGTGGTTGTTGGGGGTATTGGAATGTTAGTGGTTGTAGTTTTAAAAAAAGATTCATGGATCCAGATCATGGATCACACCCAAAATATAATCAGTTGTTGCTTATACCATTTCAGAGATTTCCAGAAAAACATCAAAATCCCACCATTACTTTTCAAGTTATGCTACCAACAGACAAACATACACTGTGGAAAACGTAATGTTATTTCTTGCTGCTTCTCATTAATACAGATGTGTGTTTACTTTATTGTAGCCTAATAGAAAAAAAAATCTGTGCGGCACTTAAGACATACTTATGGTCACATAAGGTATGAGGACGAAAATAATGCCTGTGCTTTGTGGTGCATTGTGATCTCAATATTTTGTGACCAATTTAAGACTTTTACATCTAACAGATGTTTTAACTGTCAGATCTGCAACCTAACTCTTGTTTCTTTAATGTAACGATGTTGTATAAGTCATTTCTTGTAATATTTGGTGAAGGACAAAGCCAAGTGTTGTCTGTTGACAGTGGGCTAAATAAATGTTAAGCAAAACTTGCAAGTTGTATCCAATAATGGTACTTTGACTATTTCACAATGTGAATACATGTACTGTATGTAGCATGAAACTACTGCCAAAACTCATGACAGTCACCCCTGAAATTAAATTTTAAAAAAAGAATCACAATTCAGCCTCCACTTAACTTTTGCTTGTAAACTTTAATATTCAAGCAAGTCAAAGCTAAAGCACAGTTTATCCAGCAAGAGGTTTACTTTGGAAAAAGACTTAACAAAAGCTGCCCTCTGGATGTAAAAAAAAAAAAACAACAATACTAGATGGAATGGCATCAATCATTTACAAAACACAATGGCTGCAACAAAGCAAATTATTTATTTGGTTTGTTTTTGTTTTAAAAGAAAAAGAAATCATCTCAAAACAGCCACAGTTCTTGCTTTCCACAGTTCCTAACAGTTGCTGAATAACAGCCTTCAGGGGGTGTTTGACCTGTTAAAAGATTCATTTTTACATCTATTCAGGCACAATGTCTCCTATCCACTTCAGGTAAGGCTGGTTTCCCTGGTCAATAGGCAGGCTGATGACCTCGGCCACCTCATAGGGATGGTTAGAGCTGAAAATGGAAAGAACAGGAGTCAATGGAGTCTGCGAACAGAAAATAAAAACAACAGTATGTGAAACTACTCTGACTGAATGCATGATGGCAGCTAATGCAGCAAAGGATCAACACAATGTTCTCCTGTGAGCATGACTAGAGGAAGGCGTTTTCTTTCTCTGGACCGTTTAGAATGAACTTACCGGACATATTCAGCAAGAGCAGGCACCTTTGAACTTCTTGTTTTGATCATCTGAAATGGGAAAGACACTGAGTCAAAAACAACTCCTAACATTAGATGTGTCACGGTCTGGGGGTAAAATATGACCACTCATGGTTTTTCAAAGGTAAGATTATTATACACTGCAGTCCTGCAGGCTCCATTTTGGGATTTAAGTTTGTTACTCTCACCTTGGGTGAAAGATCAAATCCAGCCATGAACATGACTTAATATTTTTGTCTTATATTTACTACTATTGCTGTAAAAAAGAGACCACAGCCACTAAAGGTTATGTATAACTTCAAATCTGTTTATGAACATGAAGCTTTAAATGAGTTTTACAGCACACAGTTGCAATTTGTGTCCTCCTGCTCTGGCCAAATCACAAAACAGCTGCTGTAATTACAGTCTGCCACCAGATGTCACCATTGCTCCACACAGTGAAGACCTGATGCTTTGACATCGTTTGACAAGGACCCTCTCTAATTTCTATTTTCCCCTAATACCTTCTTGCATTTCTTTGCTGAATCAGCCACTGTCCAGAAAACCACATAATATTTGTCACTGTGCCATTAAATGAGCCCAGAACACAGAGTTTTAAGGTAAAAAAAAGTTAAATAATGCATCTTTAAGAAATTATGGATTGAAACCAAATAATAATTTTTAAACTTTATTTCTAATTGAATAATGTACTTTTAACAGAATTGGGTCAGAACTTACCAGAAGCACCTCACTGTCTTCTTCAATTTTCCCCTGCCATTCATATCTGGAGGAGCAATACAAAGTTATTTCTGTCAAAAGGTGTCCATCTAATATTCAGCCTGATAGATCCACTCACTCATCATCTGTGTTCAATAAAATCTAAAAAGAATAATAAGAATAACAAAAACAAAAACAAAACAGAAATTCTTATGCTGAGTTTGACATGGCACTAAAGATCAGTTGGCTCGAAACTTACATTGATTTAATTGCTGGGACAATGTTGACACAAGCAGCTAGTTTCCTTTCCACAATACCCCTGTGACATAAAAGAAACAATGAATACAATGCAAAAGAATATACATGCAGGGCAAAAAAATATAAATAAATAAAATAACAAACAAGAAATTCTGCACTGAATATTGCAGTTTACTAAAAGAAATACGATTATTTAGTCAAGAGGGACGTCTCATTTATATTCTGTCCAACTAGTGAGAGCAGAAACATAAATAACAAATTCCCAACAGAGATTTAATTGTGTTGTTTATTTAATTATGGTTTATAATTTTTAAAAACAAAAAACATCTATAACACGATCAAGCTGTTGCTCACAGTATTACCTTGCCAAGTCTCTAGCAACAGTGTCATTTGGACAGGTGACAAAAGCTGCAGAATGTGTCCCTGATGTGTACGTCTCAGATGCCATGGAGAATGCTCTCAGTCCAATAGTCCTCAGAAGCTGATACATAAACACACTGAGGAGTGCAGTCTGAAAGTAGAAACCATGAAAGTTTTTTTTTAAAGAAAAAATGAGCGTGTGTCTTAAACTCAAGCACAGAGTTAAACGTCAGCGAACTATTCTGAGGGTAATTAAAGTGTTTTGCTGGAGGAATTAACACACCCACCAAAGTCAAACTTTTTAAGGACCCACTTTGTAGTGTCTCTCCACTGGGCAGCCCAATGCGCATTGCCTGTTTAGGTGAAGCATATAGTGGTTAGTTTGCAAAGTAAATTACACACGTTCTCTCTGTCAAAGCCATTTTTTAAAAAATGTTTAGTTGGGAATCTTGTCTTCTGTACTTTATCCAACAGGATTTTCCAAGAAAACCCTTAAGTACAATTTACTGTGTATGAACATTATATGGATATGGTAGGAAAATTGTGAGTGCCATATATATATATTTATATACAAAATATTTTTCAAATAAGTATTTGTTATGATTATGTGTAATTAAATATTGACTGTCCAAGAACGATCTCACTAACTTTCGCTTTTCTCTCTCTCTCTCTCTGTTGTACATTTAAGTTAACGTGGTGCATCTGCTTCAGCAGCTGAAAATTGTTTCCCCATATCTTAGAATTACCAAAGTCTTGAAATTTCCACGAAACATCTACTGGCTGGATTTCAGGTGATTATAGGATATCCATATACTCAGCACAACAAGCGGTGTATATACTATTTCCCCCCTTAAAATAATTTTTACAAAACATTTCCCCTTAATAGTTAGAGCAACGTTAAGCTAATGAGTAGCATTATGTTAGCTTGACGTTGCTCTGCAGAAACACCTGCGCATTTCTAAAATAATAATAATTATGCAAGTGACTGAGGCGGTGTAATATGTTGTGTAAAATGGGCGGAAAAAGAAAGCAAAGTTGTAGGATTTTTTCTTTATTACTTACCTTTCGACAACTGTCTGTCTGCCTCTTCTTCCCATCGAGCGACACACTACCGCAAATTGTGACGGCTATATGTTTGTAAAACTGTCGTAAATCAGCCATGGGCAATGGAATGCTGCAACGTTCGCATTCTCCATGATTGACACTGCTATTCATTTGTGTATGGATACTTTCTAAGAACTAATATTGAGCGTTAAAAGAAAAAAGCACACTCGTAGTGGCAGTAATATAGTAGCTATATGGTATAGTATTAGTAATATACATCTTACATTACAATCAATACTTGTTCTTATGTTCTACTTAGGTCAATAAATCTTTGAATAATGTACCTACTTTTACTTTACCTAGTTAGCATAAGTAAATTTTTAAAAAATTGTGTTAAGCAGAAACTATCAAATCAGAGTGGTCCTATATGTTAAAATGACCTGATGAATTCACAATGTCAAGTATAATGCATTTTTATTTTATATCCTCACACATCCTTTTCATTTCATGGCATTCATGTTATTACTTATTTTTTCATAAAACTGCACATGTAGAAATAACATTAACTGCCAGCAGTGCAACACCATGGTAAATGGACTGTACTTGTATAGCGCTTTTCTTGTCGTGTTAACCACTCAAAACACATTGACACGTCACATTCACCCATACAGATATACATGTTAGGCTCCATACTAAGTGCTTTGACCTATCACACATATTCATACCCTGATAGACACATTGGGGAGGCAACATGGGGTTTATCCCATCCATCCATTCATTTTCTATACCATTTATTCCAATTCGGGGTTGCGGGGAAGCTGGAGATTATCTCAGCAATTAGCAGGCTTATAACCTTTCCCAGATTGATGGGCAACAGAAATTGCTTTTCCAGAATCATCAGTGTTGTCTTTCCTGCTTGGTATTGTGCGAACACACACGTGAATGCTCTAAACCACAAACTTCCAAAACTTCAATTTTTTGAAGAGGTGATCACACTTGCTGATGATAAGGTTGCATTTGATTTGCAGCACCTGGCTGTTGCTTATCCCATTTCGTATGGAAGCAGTAAGGGCATGTTTAATTTTACACATGCTGCATGTGCCTTTTTAGGCTTTTTTTGTTAAATTGCTGACAACTAAGTGTGATAAGTCATGTGTTTTGGCTCTTTTTAGGCTGTATTTACCTAATTTTAAGAAATAATTGGGATATAATACAAATGAGGATCAGAAGGATCTTTTTTATCATATGCTGATTTGTAAAACGGAAAGAAAGTACAGTTCTACTTTTCATTTGACTGTATATGAATTGTAATTATTATGTTTAAAAAATTTGCCTGTAAAATTAAGTATTTGCACATTTTATAATTTTTGTATGGATCTTCTTTTGGTAAGACTGACTCATGTGGAATTGCATTGCATTCACATGTAAATCTGGAAAATATGAGCAATTATGGGCTATCCCTTCATTGAGATGAGCCTGCTTCAAATCCTCCACCACAGTTCCAGTCCCCAAGAAGCCAAGGATCACTGGACTTAATGACTACAGACCTGTGGCTCTGATGTTTGCAGTCATGAAGTCATTTGAGCACCTGGTTCTGTCCCACCTAAAGACTATCCCAGCCCCCCTCTTGGACCCCCTGCAGTTTGCCTACAGAGCTAACACATCTGCAGACGATGCAGTCAACCTGGCTCTTCACTTCATCCTGCAGCATCTGGACTCCCCGGGAACCTACGCTAGGATCTTGTTTGTAGACTCTAGCTCTCCTCCAGGACAAGCTGTCTCTGCTGAAAGTGCCTGACCCCATCTGCCCGTGGATCACTGACTTCCTGACAGACAGGAGACAGCATGTGAGGCTGGGGAAGAATGTCTCGGACACCCGGACCATCAGCACCAGCACCCCCAAGGCTGTGTACTTTCCCTTCTACTCTTCTCCCTGTACACCTGCTGCACCTCCAGTCACCAGTCTGTGAAGCTGATGAAGTTTGCAGATGACCCCACCCTCATTGGACTAATCTCAGATGGGGATGAGTCTGCCTACAGGAGGGAGGTGGACCGTCTGATGTCCTGGTGCGGCACCAACAACCTGGAGCTGAACGCCCAGGGGACAGTGGAGATTATTGTGGACTTTAGGAAAGTGTCAGCCCCATCACTCCCCCTCACCCTGACAGACACCCCCATCTCCACTGTAGACAACTTCCTATTCCTGGGCACCACCATCACCCAGGACCTCAAGTGGAAGCTGACCATCAGCTCCCTCATCAAGAAGGCCCAGAAGAGGATGTTCTTACTGCGGCAGCTGAGGAAACTCAAGGCGCCAGCCAAGATCATGGTTCAGTTCTACACTGCCACCATTGAGTCCATCCTCACCTCCTCCATCACAGTGTGGTACGCTGGGGCCACTGCCAGGGACAAGCACAGATTGCAGCGTGTTGCGCGCTCTGCTGAGAAGGTGATCGGCTACAGCCTTCCATCTCTCCAAGACCTGAACATCTCCAGGACTCTGAGGTGTGCAGGTCAGATCACACCTGACCCTTCTCACCTTGGACATGGACTCTTTAAGCCCACACCACAAGAACAGCTTCTTCTACTCTGCGGTCAGACTGTTAAACTGTTACTAAACATACTGCTCTGCACTATCATTTTACATAGTCCTCATGATTCACCTGCTGAATATTTGCACTGTTTGTTATTACTTACTTGCACTAAACACACTTTTTACTGTAACAATGCATATCAGGGATCACATTGTGTTCACACACAAACCGGACACATTGCTTTTTGTCCTTTTGTTCATTTTGTTAATCTGTATATCCTGTACATAAAAGTCAATTTATATTCTTATTTTAATTTGGATCACACTTTTAACTTTATTTTATTAATCTTATCTTATTCTCTTTTTTATTTCATTTTATGTCTACATGTTTCTAGATGACTCTTGTTCTTCTTATATTACCATATGTTACTTGTTTTATTATGTACGCACCAAATCACGGAGTCAAATTCCTAGTAATGTGAATCCTGTTCACTTACAATGGCAATAAACACGTTTCTGATTCTGATTTCTTTATTTCTATGAGACTTGAAGTCACATCATACTTCAATCAATATAAAATTTGAGACTTTTTTTAAAAATGCCATGGCATCAACACTTTAATCATGCAACAGCAAAGAACAACCACATGATGGCAGCTGTTATTCATCAGACGGAACAAAAATATATTTCAAGATGAGCTTTGGTTGCTGTACCACACATACATACACCTACACTCACACATATATACACTAAATTAGTTCCTGTCAGCAGGGTGCCAGCAATGTTGAGGTTTGTGCCTACAAATTATGTTTAACTTGTGTGTGTGTGTGTGTGTGTGTGTGTGTGTGTGTGTGTGTGTGAGAGAGAGAGAGAGAGAGAGAGATAACTGTGCCCTTGTTTCTGCACACAAGACACAAAGCCACTTTGTTTGATAATATCCACCACCTCCCTCACACACTTCTTGTCTTTGCCCTCATCCTTGATTAAAGAAATGCAACAAGCATTTCACGCACACCAGTATTCACACAAGCACACACACATGCGCACACACTTGACATGCACACTTTGAACAAGACAAATTGAGCTGTAGCTGATGTGAGAGCTCTACCAGGAACACATGGACACACATGAAGATGAAGCGAGAAGCATTAGAGGAGCTTGTCAAGCTTTTGCAAGTGCAATGAGGAGCGATGGAAGGAGGAGGGATGTGTTGGTCGTGGGAGGGGGTTTGTTCCCATGGAAACTGTGCAGTCAGCACATCTGTACGTGTTATGTGCTGTCCTCTCTCATTGGCATCCCTACCACAGCTGGACATGACAGCATGCACTCAGATGTAAAAGGCATATGCGAAATACATACAAATGCTTGTTCTGATATTGTTGCCATGACAATGAAGCTTTCAAATTATAGGATGTTATCCTAGGATTTGAAACAAGAAATGTGTGCATTGCAAAGACCAGACATACACACGTGTGGCAACTGGTACTGGGAGTCTCCTTTTACCCTCTCTCTCCAGCAGATTTTTCTCTCTTTGCTGCTGTCTATCTTCTTCTCTCCCTCTCGCCCCCTCTCCCTAAAAGCATGAGGAGAATCAATATGTTTTCAATTTGCAGCAGAGCCTTCCTCCTCTGCATTCTAATCAGGTTCCACTGGCCCTTTAACTTCCAGAGAGAGACAGAGAGAGAGAGAGACAGAAAAAGAAGCAGAGAGAAGGGCAAGAAGTAGAGTAGAGTCAAAAGAGCATGCATTCACAAACATCTCTTCATAGTTTCAGTACATGTCATATGAAGCAGACTCATATAGAACATAAGAGTTGATGTCACATCTGGGCTATTTGCTGTTCAACAAAGTTCTACAACTCTTCCAGTTTGTTCCTCAGACATTGGAAATAATCTACTGTTTCTAGTTCACCAAAAAGTAAATGACAGTGTATGAAATGTAAATCCTCTGCAGTCAATATTCTGGTTTGGAGGATTGCTAATTGTTGTTAACAATCCCATACAATGCACTTTAATAGCATCATAAACTTCAACTTTACAAGAGAATAAAAAAAAAGATCAATTGTTCATATTAGTTCCGTAGTGCATTCACAAAGCTAAATATTTGTGGAAGAAAGCAATATATCTGGTGTAATCACTAATTAAAAAGATTGACATTTTACAAATAAAGAAAAGCTCTCTGTTAGAACTTGCTTTGTTATACAAAATGAGTTTTTTCAGAAATATAAAAATTGGTGTTTCTGAGATTGAATCACAAATAAGAATCAATGAAAATTGATATATACATATAATCTGAATATTCAAATGATTCCTGACTCTAAACATTTCAGCATCACATGTTCCATCAATGTGATCATGCAATGTCAATTTTAACAACACTGAAAGTGAATTCTGACTTTTGAATAACCATTGCTGGTAAGACTTCAATGTTTCTCTTGGAATACAATTTTTTTTTTCCTTATCTACTTTTTTAACAGCAAATTCAGCATTTCTTCAGTTTCTGATGCAACTGTTGAACAACCTGGGTTTGAACAACACGTTACAATAGATTGTACCTGAAAGAGTGATCAGTATCAGCTGTCTCTAAGAAACACTGCAGACAAGGAAAATTTAATTACTTACTAAATTACTCAACCCCGACTGCACTGAATTTAACACGCAATGGAAGTTGAACAATTTTTTTTTTTGTCTGATGACTTTATTTGAGAATAAAACCGTTTGTCTGTTTCAGTTTGGTGTGTGATAGTCTGAGCTCAGTTTGCTAAGTGTACTTATTTAGGTTCAGGCGAGGTATACTGTCCCATAGCATAATATAATTATTCAAATGATACTGAATGTAGATTTGTATACATTTACATGGTCACACAAAGCTCCACAAAGGGTGGAGTTTGACTGACTTCCTCTATCCCCTAAAACCTGGTTTCTATGAACAGTTACAAAAACATGATAAAAATCATACTACAGAAAGGCCACTGTTGTATTTACCCCAAAGCATATCATATATGTTTCATTAGGCTGCAGGAAAATTGTTTGAAATTGGGAAAAAAATGCATGTCTCCTTTAACAGGGTGGATGCTTGATCATGCGGGGACACAAAGGGTTCAAGTTCTCTGTTTAGAACACAAACCTTTTTATAGAACATGCCATTTGAGTGTGTATTGGAGGGGAACAAAAAGAAAATGTATGATATAACTGCAGCCATGATCTATTGATTTATAACCAAATCAGAAAATTTACTATTTTCCAAAAGGGTGGTAATTGTAGTGTCTGTTTGCCAATATTAATAAATCATGCACATGAAAAAAAGTTGTTAGATTGGGAGGAGACAGGCTTATCAGAGGAAATCTGAG
Source organism: Leptatherina wallacei (assembly GCA_028567055.1). Taxonomy (NCBI): domain Eukaryota; kingdom Metazoa; phylum Chordata; class Actinopteri; order Atheriniformes; family Atherinidae; genus Leptatherina; species Leptatherina wallacei. Next base: position 21,599,761 of record JAOXYM010000004.1, on the reverse strand, counting down.
CACTCATGTCTGGATCTCCAAATATTTACAAGGTTTTGTTGAATCAAACAACTGCCAAGGTGCTGGTTTGATAAGATGTCTGAGGGGCACCACTGAAGCACAACCACGATGGCTGCCATTTGCTAAATGCAAAAAATTTGGTAAGAGACTAATTCCTTCTCAGGAGTGGGCTAGCACTGGCTGGGTTGGCACTTGTTCTCTCAATGTCAAAAATAAAATTGATTCATTTGAAAAATAGTGTGTCAAAGTTGTCGCCTGAATTTTGTGTCAGCAAGTTCACAAAATTATTAAATCTACATGTTTGAGTGAAGGATCTGATTTTTTTCTTTTTTAAAGTTGACGATCATCTTCAATGACAAATCAGTAGGACAGTTATTTTCTCCATCCAAGCATTGAAGGCACTCCAACTGTGATTAATGAAAAGATGAATTGAAAAATGAATTTTAGAAAAAACTATTAAACTACTGTGATGGCTGCATCTACAGCCACACATTTGTGGTAATCGTACATCATACACACTTGTTTTTTGTTATCTCATGATT
>JAOXYM010000004.1:21575148-21585517 GCA_028567055.1 Leptatherina wallacei | reverse complement strand
TTTGGAATAAGGGTGTAACATAACAAAATGTGGAAAAAGTGAAGCGCCGTGAATACTTTCCGGATGCACTGTATCTTCACACACATACACACACACCATTTCTTCTCAATCCATCATCAAACTGTACCAGACAATACCTTTCACCAATACACGTTCACCAGATTCACTGGGCAAAGCTCTGTGCAGATGACATGGATTCACTGCATTTATGGGATTTCTCCCATGATTGACTTGGTTTTCTTTCTGTCTGTGTGAGATTCCCACGTTTCGTCTTTGGGTTAAAGAAAAGTATGTAATATGGAGTATAGTAATATAGATATGGATGCTTCCGACTGCAATTTCAGGACTTTGTAAATTCCCTCAAAATCGGTTTTGTTGCTGCGTTAAATCATTCCCTGTATTTTAGTCTATGTCATAAGCAGCACAGGCTTATCACTCATATTCTGTGTGAGAGTGTGCATTCATGCATCTCCAGTCATTGAGTGGATGCTGTGACGTGACTCTCCCCGATTGTGACCTCAGATTGTCAAATCGGTCAAGCCATGCAGCCTAATCCTGTCACACACCTTGTTATTCATCCTCACTGTACCTGAGCAATAATAAGGCAAACTATAATGAGCTGGTAGCACATAGCTATGTCTAAGTTTTTCAGATGATTTTTTGCACCAGCAGTTGAGATAGCTAAGCGTTTCCTTTTTCTTTTCTTATTCAGTTATATTATTTTTGTTTCTGTTTTTTTTTGTTTTGGGGGGGGTTAAACCAAACTGAATTGTTTCCAGATCTGAGTGGATTCAGGTTCAAACCAGTACATTTCTGATGCTAACAGGCAATGCATCAAGAACATTCTTAAGGAGGCGTTCTTGAAACATTACAAAAGGCATAAAGTTGTTTCCAAAAACCATCAAGTACATTAGTTGAAACTACCATCCATGTTCCTTTTTTAATTAATTAAATTTTTCAAATATGCCTGCTGATGGAAAAAAACAGGGTACAAAATGTCCAATTAAATAATGCTGAATTAGTACACGGTTCATGACAATTTAATACACAAATAGATTAAGGTGTGGTTGAACCTTTTCACTCACAATTTACAAATGATCAGGTTGTTAAGACATCATGTGATCAGTTCAAATAATCACAACATTGAAAAAAAGTTTCACTGTATTTATATACTGTATGTTGACAGGCGAATCTGAAGAAAAAAACCTCTTTCATATCAGCAAAGGTAGCCTGTTGATCCATTGTGGCAGAGGATGATGCAGTTTTATGTTGCTATGATCCTCATGTTTGTTCATGTTGACATTAACGTCTTATTTTTTATTATCTAAACAAATGTATCTACGCATATGCTTTTTTTATACCACAGTTCTTTCTTCCAAAGTGTGATCAGTCTGAGATAGGAGTCACAGGAATATTATAAAGGCTTTCAACACCTGTTACTGCAGCACAGCTTTAACAGTGAGGCTCTGTTCTGTGCAGTTCAGGATGCTGCTACAGTACGTTTACCAGGATTAGAAGGAGGGAAGAAATTATGTTTGGTTAAATTAGTTTAAGTAAGTACACAGTTTTATTTTTCACCTATTTCTGTTGTTATTATTTTAAATGTTACTCACACCATGCCTTGTTACCCAGGTTCAATTATTTATCGAATCATCCTGAATGGAACGAGAAGGTCAGGGCTTGAAGTTGAGGGCCATTTAAGTAGTAGTGACTTCTATTTGGAAAAGTTTGTGCCTGAACTTAAAATACACTTTCTGTATAGTTGTATATGTATAGTTGTATGGCTGTATAGTACTTGGAGAGCCAAAATGGTGCTCGATCGAATCAGTCAGAAGGCCGCCACCATAGGCTTAGAGTTAACCTGTGAAAAAATGCAGTGAAACGGAAACAACTTGTTGGCATTACTGGTGGTCTCAGATCTAAGCCGCTTTGGATAAAAGCATCTGCTAAATGACTGAAGAATAGAATAGAACTGCTGTTTGTCAGGATCTCCAATGAAAGGTGAATAGGGATTTTCCAGTATATGATGACATACAAATGTAAAGCAAAGTGTTTCATGTGGGCACCTTTATTTGTGAAAAAAGGCTGATTTTGTGCAGGTGTGGAATGAAAATCTGCCACTGGTACATCCAAATGATGAAATTATTTTTAAAAATGGCTCACTGTATAAATATATTTGAACAATAAGACAAAATGTATTTTTTCTTTAAAGACAAAAAAAAAGTTATTGGCAGAAATGACTAAATATTGTCAAATCATCAACCCTTTTGTTGATGAGAACCCAGCCACACTAACTCACTCCACGTGATACGCTTATTTTTCTTGCTAAGTGGCTTTACTTTTCACACTCTAAGCTTGCTCAGTGTCCTTGGCACCAGAGATTTGAAATGGTTAAGAGCAGAGAAGAATCTGAGAGAGATCCAGCTTCCTCTGGTTGCCTCGCCTTCAGAGCTACAGTTTCTTTATAGCTGTGTGGTGCAGAAAGGAAAATGAGAGGGATAAGGGGGAAATTGGGAGGTGTTGAGAAAGAGAAAAAGAAGGGAAAAAAGAAAAAGAGAAAGAGCAGGCAGCTCTGGTTTGCTGTCACACACCCTCAGGCATCCTGTGCTATCTTTAACATACAGGCCCACGTTCTATCTAACCTATCTTACCCCAGCTTTTAACATAATACAGTACAGCGTGACTGTGATTTCCTTTTAATGCTTGGGACATGATGTGCATGATTTGCAGATACTGGGTGAGGAACAATTTCAGTTTTGACTTCACACTGACCTGGTAAGCATCACTAAACAGGAAAGACCACAAGTTGTACTTAACTCAAGTCAAGCTTTGAGTTCCAAATAGCAGATTTGATTGTGTTTCAGTATTAATGCTCCAGCCTGTGTGCTAATGTAAGAGTCTGTGTGAAGCAGACTGTCTCAGAATTAAAACGCATTACGGCGTTGACATTAATCATCCTAATAACCAACAGCTCCAGTAGTTTTGCCACGCTGATCGTTGACAGAGCCTCACTATGCTCCCACTTTATCTAAAGCTGCAGCTAGTGATATGCCAGGAGAGGGAGTAACTAATTACATGGAATCAGATTACAAAAAAATAATCTGCTGGTACAAAATAAAAAACGCAGATCAATTTTTTGTCTAAAGCTTCACTAAGCGGTTCAGTAGCTGAGGAGGACAAATGACACGTAATCTGATTATTAGAGTAATCTGATTGGAAAAAAATGAAATATTGCATGTGATCTCTGATATCAATCACAAGTCATGCATTCGTTAGAGGTAATGATTGCAGTTAAAGTCCATATTGTTGCACAAACATTTTGGCAGATTATTCTTTTTATGATGTGCAGAACAGGATTATGTCAAGTCCAAAAGTCGCCTTGAGTGGTGATCTCTCAGTCTTTACGTTCAGTGATAAACCCAGATTTATTTAGTTACGGTTTATATTCCCTTGTATTATTTATTTTTCTATCAAACTTCTCGTAGTTTGTAAAGAAATTTCCTTTTTTTTTATTCTTTTTTTTTTTAGATAATATGGAAGATTATGCTTTTCTTGGATACTGAAAAACACACCTATAATATGTTGTTATATATTCTAGTCAACATTCCTCTACAACATTGCATTTGATAATCACAATACTAAAGGAAGTCCTTTATTTACCAGTCAGGGATTTAACTATGAGGCACCTGCTAATATTGTGCAGAGCTTGTAATAAATCATTCAACAATTCATTCTCTTGTGAACCATATTATTGTAGGTCATAAGTAAGGAAATCATGTGTTGAACTGGTTGTAAACTTCAAAATGTTGCAAACCAGTGAGACTGGGGTCTACAATTATCAAACTGATGCTAAGGAGAACAAAAGTCATAGTCATATTTCCTTAAAAAAAAAATTTAAGATAAATGTAACACATTTTTTATGATGTCTGGAAGAGAAGTACAGGATAAGGAAATAAGAGCCATTGTTCTTCCTACAATGTGGCTTGCAAACAGTCAGCATCCAGCAGCACTTTGTGGGCGGCCTGTTGTTGATACTGTAATAGAAGTGACTGACAAGTCAAGGCAGCTGTCAAACCTCCACCACCCACATCCTTGAAATTCTTCTAAACAAAGCAACAAAATCTTATTTGGGATTGTTTTTAGCATAACAGTTTTGTATCTGTCATAAGATGGTAATGACTTTTCATCATTCAATTCAAAGACTTCCATGTTCTTGGAAGAAATAAATAAGTGCTTTCAGACACAATGAAACGTAGCACATGCTCTTCTGTTTTCAATCACTTGATATAATACTTTATCACCACAATAATTAAATGAAATGTAGCTGATTTTCCCACATCTTCTGGTGGTTATCACGTACCTCCAGCTATATGCTGGAAGTCTGAAGTACTGGAAAAGACAGATTCCTGGAAAAACTGCTGTTCGTTTTAACTCAGCTTTTCATGATTATTTTGTATTTATTTATTTATTATTTCGGTAAAACTACAGCAGAACAGCAACTGATACTTTTTCCTTAGAAATAAAAAGATAAGTATGGGGATTAAAATTAATTACGTACAACATATTTGTTTTTTGTTTTTAAATAGTTTATTCTCAGTTACAAATGGACAGAAAATCCCTCTGACATGTAAAAACATAAATATAACACATTTATGGATCTTCTCTTTTTCCTCTCTCTTTTTTTTTTTTTTTACACAAATGCATTATGACTTGCATTACCTACATGGAAGAAATATTAAAAGAAGAGAGGAATACCTGCAAAAGCTCCTAGACAGCATGGAAATCAAGCTATTCTCAAACTTGGACATAATACATTCCACATCTGTCTTTCTGTCAAAATCAAACACATATGGTATTAAATTGTATCTAAAAGTACACACAGTCCTGTTTTGTCCTCCTGATATGCATCCAGCATTCATTCTCTTGGACTTCACACATCCCTCCATACAGCAGCTACTGAGTCTGCTCTAGTTTGATTCACTCATTGTGCCTGTCATTCTGGACGGATGGCACCACGTTGGTGGTCCAGCTGTGGATGCTGGCTATAGAGATCCAGTCTGTCGTGGACTTCTATGATGGATCTTGCCCCAGGACAGTCTCTCATTCCCAAGCACAGACCGGAGCTGCCCTGGGGGCTCCAGCCTTGACAGGTGGAGCTCAGCAGGCTTTAAATGCTGCTATTAATCTCCATCATGGCGGGTTTGAGAGCGAGTTAGGTGTGTGTGACAGGTGATATGTTTCTGGGAATGAGGTGTGAGTGTTTGAAAGTGTACTGTGCATACATGTTTATACCAGTACTCTACTAAAAATCATTTTATCAGTGAAGACATCCGAACCTTTCGATCCTTTGAACCTTTAATGATTTTTATCAAAGCTGTGCTAGCTGGGATTGTCAAAACACAGGATCTTATGATGACGAGTAATGTTTGACTTGCAAGTTTATGTGTATGTTTGCGTTTTATCATGTAGGATCACTGTCTAATTAGATTTAATTAGTTTTAACTCCCTCAAGGTTAATTGTTTATTCCATGGCTAAGGTTTGACTTTCTTGGGGTTTTTTTTGTTTAAAAAATTAAAGAGAAAGACATATCTGGTATACTTTTTAAAGGCAGACAAATTGAAAGGAAAACTGTCTCTGTTTGTGCAGCCATGGAAAACATTGGACTGAAACCGAAAAAAGTAATAATTACCGTATTGTCTTTAATATTGTCTGTGCCTGTAATGTTTAAGTCATGATCTTGGCCATTTGGGTGCACAAATATCCATCATTTGTGTTGTAAATTGCATGCTGGACTTTTAAACAATTTCATGGAAAGAGGGAGTTTGTTGGCATGTGCAGCTTTATTTGTGTACACTCACAGCTGATGACTGACCAATCAACAGTCTTTCAATCACCACAATATAGTATTGGCTTGGTTGGCTAGGAACCTTAGCTAAAGTAGTACTAAAAAAGTATACAGAATCAATTTCATGGTACTACCATACCATGCCACATAATGAAAAGGCACCATGAATGTAAAGTTGAATGAACTGCAGGTATTGGCTTAGTTTTTCAGGTGAGATATTTAATCTTGTTGGCAGCAGGAAAGCAATTATGACAAAGTATTTTTTCCTTTTTTTTCATAAGGACTGACACAAGTTGTCATTCAGAGCTTGGAGGAAATGGTGGTGGGATGAGTCAATTCTTAACTTTCCACCAGGAGACTGCAGTTTACCTCTAGTATTCTTTGGGCTGTTGTTACTTTGATTAGCCTAACAAGTTGGATACTGAAAGTTGAGGGGAAAAAATTACCCAATTGTGGCTATCAAGGTCCAGGTAGTACTTTTATTCAAAACAAAAGCTCATATTGCCAGAAAGCATTTGCAACTTACTAAACATAGCCTACTGTAATTTCATTTAGTGATTTGACATAAATGTAGTTATTGAGCAACTTTTATGGCAATGATACTGAAATTTACCAGTAACTTTCTCTTTATTACCTTGCAGTCATTCCACCTTTTATCTGGAGCAGCTCTCCTTGTCCTTGTTCACGGCATTGCTGGATATCATTGGCCACATGTCATTGTAACTATGGCGATGCAGTACTCTGTTGGCAGCACAAGGCCTCCTGTCAAATAGACATCACAGCCTCTCAATCAAAGAGACTGTTTACGAGTGCTCACACACCACCTGGGACTGACACACACTCCACTCTGCTCCATGGGAGGGACATCAGTCTTTCACGCAGACACACACAAATACACCACCAAACACAAGCAGAATATATTTACATTGGAAAAAACAAAACAAAACAAAAAACACATAAAAAACACAAAAACATAAGTCACAGCTACACAAAGCAGAAGGATTTATAACATCCTTGATGTAACAGTTTAAAAACTTACTGTAAGCATTGGAATCTCTTTGTATGCATCAGGATTATCCTTTATAAGTCATGATCCAGATCCTTATTAGGACAGAGCAGACAGGCTCCATTAGTAAAATGAAAAAAAGAAATAGTATATTCCTTTACAAACTAGTACATTAAATCCAGCTGATTTAATGTACCAGAACAGTCTAGTATGTATAGTATAGCACCAACTGTTATGCATATATGCTCTATTGTGACCATCAGGAAAGCCTGAGTAAAAATAAGTTCAGATTTAAGCCTAATTAAATCTAGGCTACATTCTGAGTTTATCTCATCACAGACAAATGTGATGTTAACCATCCAGTTTAACAGGAACAATTAAACCATCCACCAAGCGAATAAAATTAGGTTTTAAGATCACAGGAAAATCCGTAGTTAGATGCCAGGGGCATGTGTGCATGACATCCTGATTCAAATTAATCTCAAATTAAACACATGAAGCCATCAGAGCGGTTCATTTTAACCAAATAAACTGCTTAGAAGTAAAATCCAAAAGGCACAGATTACATCAAGTCAGTATGTTTCCAACATTATAAAGATGTGAAGCTAACATTGCAGCTGAGTATCAGTATATCCATTAAGGCGCTTACATACTCCGTGAGAAGCGAGAACTTTGTTCTTGTTCTCGAGGCCACGAGAACATCGCATCAAGCTGGCAGAACTTTCTTCTCGTGGGGCTCTGAGAAGTATTGTGTGATTGGTTGGATATTTGAGGTGGGTGTAGATAACGTGGAAAAGCATGAAGTTGAATGTAGTCATTTCCACTGATGCGAGGATGAATGGACAGCTTTAATCAACAGCTGATCCAGATGGTTAGAAAGTACAAAAATGTATCCGACACACGTGGTAAAACACGTGTGCACAATCCTGCATTTTATATTTCACGTGAAATCAAAAATAACCGGGTCAATTGCTCATTGCACATAAAGACACAGGCGACCCCCCGCAGTAATCCCCGCCCCGTCTTGGAGAAAGCTTCTCATTGTGTATGAAATGACGCTAAAACAAACTTTTTTCTTGTTCTTGCGGCCTCGAGAAGAACAAAGTTCCCACTTTTCATGGAATATGTAACAAGCTTTAATCAGCTGTCTCCAGTAAAAGTTGGTTGCCCTAAAAATCCTGAAAAGAAAACTGATGAAAAACAATAAAAGAAAACAAACACATTAAGCAAAACACAGCTCTCACGTTTGCACTGCATACTTATTTCCATGGAGATCTCTACATAGCTTTAGTCAGACTTTAGCAAGCTGTCTTACAACTATCACCAGAACCCAGAACACAGCTGCATGAATGATTGAAGTCCTGGGCATTTTATCCTGGGCAGGGAGGAAATGGAGTTTAATTGGTCTGGAGGGCAGCGAATCAGGAAGCAGGTTGTGGAGGTGTGGTGGTGGAAGACGAATCCCAGTCGGGCAACGGAACAGGTTGATTTGCATGTGGAATTGATATGCTGATTAGGCATAGTGACAGCCGTAACACTTTATGTAAACTGTAGTAAAAAGTTGTCAAAACTGTTGATACCTGCATGGAAAATGCCTAAATTAATGGTCTATGCTTTTAAGTTACTTTCTGTGTAAATATTATACAGTATTTGTAGTTAGACTTTCTTTTTTCTTCTCATTCAGTGTCACTGCTACAAGAGGGGATCTGTCCTCCTCAGAGGATTCTGTTTGACTGAGGTGAAACGTACCTTTGTGGGACTATATCTAAGGAAGGAAGTGAAACAGTCCCCGCCACAGACATATATACGTAGACGCCACATCGAACACCTCAGCCCAGGACTGTGACACGTCAATTCGTCCAACATCTATTTGAGTTATGGTTAAAAAAAGGTTAAAACTGTAACACAATTGTTAGATAATGATCACTGACAGATGATAAATAGATTATTTATTGGGATTAAAGTAAGTTAGATACATAATGGGTGGGGAAAAAATTATTGTCAAAGTGAAACGTAAAACCAGGAGTATGTTATAATCCTGTGGTTTAAAAGCAATCCCTCTATAAACGTATAAAGCCAAATTTGTTACATATTAATGCTTCTATAGGTACATCTATTTTATCATGATATAAATTTAGTTAAATAACAATGGCACAGAATGTAGATTTTACACATTCTGAAACCCTTTGTCATTTTGAAACATCATACTATGAAAACTAACGTACAGCGACCACTTAGTAAAGATTTTTACGAAACTAGCGCTGTTGACGTATGAATCGGGGACCAATGTGGAGTCTACGTATAAATGTCTATGGTCCCCAATGCTGCCTGATGTCCTGGAAGTTTGTCCATCACTCTTTTGTCAGCTTAGTATTCAGCTCTGCTGTGGTTCCTCTCTTTCAGTCCTCCATCTCACACCGAGACACAACTTAAAGACTGGTGTCATCCAATGGTGGATAGTGAGAAAAATACTGGCAACATATTCAAAAGAGTGCTTCAAGGGCTGAAAAAAAGAAAAAAAGAACTCTTGTGAGTTGCTCTGATTACAAAAATAGTTGTTAACTATTAACAAACTTGCTCTGTTGTTGGAGATTACATAAGGAATGTGCAGCACAGGTGTGTACATCTTTCTGTGAAAAACCCCAAAAAGCCAAACAGCCCATCCAGTACTTCCTTCATTTTGAACCTTCTGACCAGATCCATAATATCAACATGATCTGAGTGAAACAGTATCAGATTATAACATGTACCATGATGTTATCTTGTAATTTTTTTTTCCTGCCAATGATTCTGGGCATTATCTGCTGGGTTAGCTGCATTGGTAAAATGATCCTTATCTCCCCATATAAAGAATCCTTTCAAAAAATTCCTGGATCCGGATCACTTCCAAAATCTAATCAGTTGTTCCTTATACCTGTGTCCTTTCTAATAGCTACATATTTAGGATGCACACAGTTAAAATCATCAAGATTTATACAATGTTTAATCAATTTAGTTGATTTGTTTATTTAGAGCATTCCTCCCTTTTCATCCTATTTTATAGCTTTGCTTCATAATTGTTTATTTTTGTTGTTTTAAAAAAAATTCATACTGTTGAATAATTACTACCTCTGCCAATGTAGGTTATGTTTTCGGCAGCGTATGTTTGTCTGTCTGTCAGCAGCATAACTCAAAAAGTAATGGATGGATTTTTATGACATTTTCATGTTGTAGGACATTATTTGATATAAACAAAACACATTAACACAAAAGTGGACTAATAGCAAAGTAAGATGTCTTTCTTATATCTAATCTGCCAATCTTTATTGATCTTAGAACTTCATGAGTCAAAGAAAGGTCCGATCCAAGAGATTAACATTAGCTCATTAGCACATTTATAAGGATATAGAACCTTTTTCAGTATTCTAAAGCACAGTAATGCAGAGGGGTACTCTGTTGAATATAATGCCCCTTTCACACTAGCACCTACTCAGCCCGGCCCGGCACCACACCGCCCGGTTTGTTTGTGTTCCCATTA
>JAOXYM010000004.1:21556483-21572544 GCA_028567055.1 Leptatherina wallacei | reverse complement strand
GTGGCATGCCGATTCTTGGAGCAGACACCAATTGACCACTGTAGCAGGGCCCATGCTCACAGGTGCTGCCAATCAAGGACTTAGATAATTTTCAAAAAGTCCTATCGTACATTCTTTTTTTTTTTTTTAAGGAAAAAGAGTCTGCTAAGAAGTTGTATATTTATGTTGTTACAGATGCACTTATATTGGATCCAATTCAGTACACTGTTACAACATCTGGCAAATACCAAGTTGTGTGTGTGGAAGAATTTATGTTTGGCTGCACTATACTGCATGTGTGAGTCTATGAGTCCAGGATGAGGTTGGATGAGCATTTAGGCTGCACTTGGTGCTAAATCTTATTCCATCTCTTCTGGTGCTCCAACTTCTGACTACAAGACACAAAAAGCCGGTGCTTCCCACTTAAATGATCTGTTGCTCTTCATTGAGATGCACTTGCACATATTTTGCACTGTGTGGCGAATGTTGTGAACATGGAATTTTGTGTACAGTTGTGTGGCTCAAGACTAAACAAATAGCTTTGTAGTGTGGCTGTTTGCTGTGTGAGAAGTATGGCACAAAGTAAATCTAGAAAGGTGTCAGGCCATGATTCATCAGAACTTTATGGCCAGTGGAATACTTTACAGCTAAACAGCAGATGTAGCTAACTCATGTTAATTGGAATGGTGCATCATCAAGTAGGCAATGATGAACTTCAGTGTCTGCATTTTTATGACTTGCTGTCTGCAATGAATCCTCAGTGTGTTTATGTACTGTGCAGTGTCTGTGTGTGTTTTTCACCTCTGATCATGCCTTTATGAGTTTGAACTTGTTTTGGTGCAGTACTTCAGTCAGTTGAGCAGTTGTCTCAAGTTTGATGGTCACATGAAATTAATCTGGGCCTTTGCACTATTTGAATTATTCAGAAACATCAAGTGGTTGGTGGTTACTGTCTAAATCATGTCCTTGAAGGCCAGAATCCTGCAGGTTTTCAATGTGCCTCTGCTCTAACACATTGAGCCAAATTGATTAATCATTGTGCAGAACTTCGTAGGCTGTTGGATCTATTTAATTCGTGGCAGGTGTGTTAGAGCAGGAAACATTGAACTCCTACAGGACAGAGGCCCTGGAGGACCGAGTTTGGACACCCCTGGTCCAAAACATCTACCACTCATACTCAAATCGGTCCTACAAGGGCCACAATCCAGCAGGTTTTCAATGTATTCCTGCTTCAACACACTTACATTAAATGGAATTGATGTAACAGCCAATGAAGTTCTGTAGAATGACTCATTAATTTGAGTCAGATGGGTTGGAGCAGGGATACATGGAAAACCTGCTTGATTGCGGACCTCGTAGGACCAAATTGAGTACCCCTGATTTAAACAAATCCACACCCAAAATCTTAATCTCTTTATTAAACTTTGATGGGATTCATTCAACATATTTTTACTTCAAAAATGTTTTGATGATACACATCAATATCAATTAAACATCAATAATACACCTCACAGATGTGGCAAGTTTACTTAATATGTAAGAAAAAACAAGGTGAACCAGGCGTCGTGTAGCTCCAGAAAGAGAATACGTCACTTTCAGTGGCAGTTGAGCCTGTCAATTAAAACTAAAAATTTAACTATCAAAAATATCTCTGGGAATTTGATTAAAAATGGATTGAACCTTTTTTTCCCCCTCTTGTCAAGTATGTCAGCTCACAGCATGGTAAAATGATCAGACTTAACCCCAAAAGAGGAAAGAGGGCAAGTAGGTTGGTGATTACTATAATTAGTAGTTGAGTGTTTGACTGAGCTGATCCTTCTTCCTTTGCAGTGCTACACTCAAAGGCTTGTGCATGCAGAGGAGATGGTATAGAGACACATGAGCTAAGAACAATCAAATTAGCTGATTAGCTTTTAGCCTTTTTTTTCTTTTTTCCCTTTCATTCTCAAAGTAACCTTACAGTGGTCTTTGGTTTAGTTAGGAGTTAAAATTCAAACCAAAAATGATCTCAAACACTTGACTCGTCCCAAAAAAAAAGACTAGAATTTTTTTTTTCTTCGAATGGGAAACATTGCAGTTAATGATAAGTCTGTTAATACTGTGGATAGAACTAAAAAGTAAGTATGAGCTGTGGTTGAGATGCAGCTCTCTCTGAATTAAAGAGTCACAGAGACACACTGTAAGTGCTTGTAGAGTGAATCAGTTACTCAGATGCTTAACTACTCATTGATCAACTGCAGCTGCTAAATGACCCAGTAAAAGCCTTTGGTTGTATTGGGCAGGTGGTGGTGTGTGATGGTGTCTAACTGTAACAACGAGATTTGCATTGTTCCAACACTAGAGGTGTGCTCGTCCATAGTTCCCCTGTTTGTTAGTTACTTTCAGCTGTTTCATTCTCACTCTTCTTTTTTGTTCTTTGGAGCTGCAACAAAGACAAACATTTATGCTTAAATTCTGCCATACAGAAAAGATGAAAGAACAATGAATGAATGGGGGGGGGTATTGCATATTTTGTGTCAGGAATTTTGCAAATGATACAGAAAATTTGAGCTGAAGAGTTGCTTCATTAGGCAGACTTACAACAAGAGCTAAATAAATACACTTTCTGAACATCAGAAGAAAGAACCAAATAGTGCAGAGGCTTCAAGAATTTTGTTACAAAGACACACTCTCTTAGAATTGCCTCTAAAAAAAAGTCAGTATGCAGCTAATTGCAGCCATACACCTTGAAAAGAATGTCCTATAGACTTCAATTTATCTCAACAAAATTCCCACCAACTAATGAATATTGTTGTGTTTCTTTCTTCCTTGGTTTTTCATCACCACCCTCATCCTCTATGTTATTTTAGCTTATCTTTGATAATCTCACCCAAAACTTTTTTACTCTTGAAGCATCTGCAAACTAATCACAAGCATCTTACATAAAATACACCAAGAAAACATCTACATTTTTTTGTGCAGTCTGAATGTATTTTTTCCATACGAACAACATGGTTTTGACTGATTGTGCTGTTTTGACGGAACAGGGAGCCTCTTCCCTACAGCAGTGAAGTTAGGATAAGTGAAACAATTCAAAGGTTTCCTAACGCCTCCTCAGAGTTCAGGTCAATGCGGTCACACAACATGTGGACACAAAATGGCCTCCAGCCACTCTGCTTGTTTGACGTTCTGACTCGCTGACTTCAGGTGACATGCAGAAACAATTTTGCTTTAGAGGAAGAGCTTGTGTTTGTGTGTAAAGATTAAATTCATGTGCCTGCATCAACATTATTTTAAAACCTCATTGTGATATAATCAACTTTTATAACACACTGCATCTAAACTGCTTACTGTACAGTGTCAGTCACTTTGTTTACACCACATCAGTAGATGTTTCTGACTTTGTTTTTTGCTGTTATTCATATATTTGTGAAGACTTAACGCTCAGCTTCCAAAAAAATTTAGACCCGCACAGTACCTTCACAGACAAAACAAACATTTCTAGATATTCTGTATGACTTTGTTATGATTTGCTGGAATTAGTGACATCTAATGGCAAAGTTGCAGTTTGTAACCAACAAAATACAGATTACTTGAGGGCCAAAGTCTCATTTCACAATGTTTAATAACTACCTTGGTTCACAGCACAAAATCAAGCTGTTACTACACTTTCTCTGCTCCAAAATCTTTATATGCATTGATTTTTCTTAGCAAAAATCTCAACATGTTCACAATATGTTGAGCAAAAAAACTGTTTATGTTGTACAACTAGAACATCAAAAATGGTTATAGGGAAGTGAGTGGAAGATGGTGTTAGTGGAGCAGCAAACAAAGTTCATCTGTCCTCCAATGCAATATTGTCCAAGAATTCTTCACTTTCCCTCACAGTTGATTTTAGTTAGGTTGTATTAAATGCATGGTCACAGTTTGGCTTCGTGCTGCTTGAAACAAAAAGTTTACTTGCTGTCTTTTCCCGATACAAAGCAACATAAAAGTAAAACAAAGTTAGCAAAGTAAAACAACAATCTCACAATTTCTGAGCCTTTCTTGTAACAATATGTTTTCCTCTAACTACATTAATACACACCTTTTTAGCATTTGTTTGTAAGTGTGGGCTGTCAAGTCACTAACCCTGACCCCCTTTCAAGCATATAGGAAAACTACAGTTGCCAACAACATGGGAAAAAGAAAAAAAACCTTATAAAGAGAATCTTTTTTTATGTTTCTATTGTCCATATAGCTACATCATATGTCAGAGGACCTTCATCCTTCATCATCTACAAATGTAACTGTATAATGGCTCAATACAAGGTAATAAAACCCACTTTACCAGAATTATAGAAGTTAGTTCCATCCAAGATATGCACGATTTTAAACTTACTTCTACAGGTTTTTGTTTGTTTGTTTTTTTTTTTTTTTTTGGGGGGGGGGGCACAATGGAACAATAATACAGCTTTGTCAAAATGAAAGCAGACCATAAAGCAAGTGGTCTTAATACCCGCACAAATCATTTCCCCTTTGCCTTGAACTCAGTGGCAGATCAGCAAATATCTGACTATAAAGAAGTATAGACAAGCATGGAAGTTTCTTTGGAAAATGGTTATAGAATATAAATATGAATATTTTTTGGAGGGAATTGACAAAGTTGACTTTGAGCTCTGATGATGGAATAACATTGAGTACAATTTTACAGTATTTAACTTCTTCCTTTTTATTCCCTACAATATATGTAAGGTCGTCCATATGAAAGGATGTTTTAACATCCTGCTTGTGATATTATCAGCTAATTGGTGAAGTATGAACTGTTGTTACATGAGTGTTTTGAGGGCATTATGAAACAGCTACAAGCTGGCCTCTTGATTTCGGTGTCTTAATAGAACTAAACAGTTTGTGAACTCAGAGTGTGAATTTTTTTTTTATTTTTGTTTTCTAAGCATTCCTTCTCTATCTGCTTTCCTCCCTCCTCCTGCCTGCAGTTCCTTCCTGCTTGTTGCCAAACACTCAGGCATTTGTTGAATATTCACAGATAAATTAGACAGCAGTGGAGGCTGGGGCAGGAGGGAAGTAAAAGGAAGCAAAAAAAGACCGGAAAAGAGGGAAGGATGAACAGAGGAGGTGGAAGAAAAAGAAAGACAAGAAAAAAAGGAGCAAAAGAGATATGGATAGATGGTGCCGATTTTGCAGATCCAAACTCTGCACTCAGTGGCTTTTTCTTAAATGAAATACTGGAGGCGAGAGCTGCAGCGAGGTGCTACTCAGAATACTGGATGCTCCCTCCTCCCCTCACTTGCTCTCTTTCAATCCCTCCCACATTCTTGAGGAATCAATAGTTGCAAATTAATCATTCTGCCCTGAGCACTTTGAGAGACAGAGAAGGTTTGCATGAAGCAGTGAAGAAGCATCAGTGTTCATAATCACACCTTGAGACTGTTGAGACTGATTAGATTTTTTTCATTGTTGTTTTACTTGTTTAAGAATGAGTAATCATTGTTGTCATGGCGATTGTTGTGGCGCCCCCGTTTTATGCTCTTTATATCATTTCAGAGAGGAAATATATCTTGCCTGGTTTAGAAAACCACCAGTGGGAGATTTTAAATCCTCACTTACTCCAGAAATACCTGCTCTGCTCTAAAATATCAGGGAAATAGAGACACTACTGAATTACTTTCTCTACTTCTTTGAAATTTTATGTTGTGCTACTGTTGTGTCAAGAAATGTATTGCCTTACTAACAGTGAAAAAAGGAAGTGTTGAAGGTAGAAACTCAAAATGAACAAAAACTAAGCTGAATAGGAATGACAGGTACATTCTTCTTTTTTAACTTGAGAGAGAGACAGCCAACATGTAGAAAGGTTTCTCCTTGTCTACCAACAGACAGCTGCTGTTCATGGCATTGATATAGAGCAGTTTCCTCTCAATTAGTTCTGAGAAAGAAAAATAATAAGCAGATTTTCCAATGTGTCAAATTCTTTGGTAGAGATTTTAAAAAGAGATTCCTACACTGTTGATATCTTGTGAAACACCAGTTATCTCCTCCATCAGGGACGGACTGGCCATCTGGCATGCTGGGCATTTTCCTGGTGGGCCAACATCTTTTTTGGGCCGACAGAGTTTGTTTATTGGTCTGACTGTCCATAAAACTCAATAGATCAGTGGCCCAACTAACACTGGGACGGCCCACTCAAAATTGTGCGGAGAGGAGGCGCAAAGAAAGTCCATCGGTCCATCCATCTTCTATCACTCATCTGGGATCGTGTCGCAGGGGCAGCACCTTGAGCAGGGAAGCCCAGACTTCCCTCTCCCCAGCAACATTTGCCAGCTCATTTGGGGGGATTCTGAGGTGCTCCCAGGCCCGCTAAGAGAAATAATTCCTCCACCATGTCCTGGGCCTTCCCCGGGGTCTACTCCCAGTGGGACGTGCCAGAAATATCTCACCAGGGATATGCAGATGCCCAAGCCACCTCATTTGGCTCCTCTCGATGCGGAGGAGCAGCAGCTCTACTCTGAGCCCCTGCCAGACTGAGCTTCTCACCTTATCTCTAAGGGAGAGCCCGGCCATCCTGCAGAGGAAACCAATTACTGTAAAAGATATAGACGAACCTTCTGTCTCATTGAGAGGTTCCCACCTTTGCCATCTTGGCAGCGTCACAAGACTCATCACTCCTGGAAAATACAAAAATGGTCGACGAGGTGGCTCTAAGAGTAGGGCTGTGAGCTTGGGGATAGACGATTGACACCCATCAAACTCTGAGCTACCTGTAGCTACGAGCTAAAAAAGCTAACCCGGAGCTAACGGGAGCCAACCAGCTAACGGAGATAGGCAGGCTAAGGTGCATTTTTAGCCGGCTAAAAACCACGGTTGTGCAACCCTCTGCCTCCTTGAAAGATGCCAGATATCTGGCACCTGTCAATTCAAAAAGACACACCCCTAATTATAAAGAGTTCCCAAATTAAAAAACTAAAAACACTCCCCCACAGTTGTCATGAAGATAAACTTGACTAAAATATTTTTTGTACCAGGCTGTAAACATGTTTAATTCTGCTAAGAAGTTGTCCTTTTTATCATGGGAGTCAATGGGGATTGACTCCATTTTGGAGCCAGCACCTAGCGAATGACGGGGGTACTGCAATCTTTGGCACTTCCACATAGGCTTCACATTTCTCAGCCGGAGCTTGCCGCTTGGAGGAAACTCATTTCAGCTGCATGTATTCGCAATCTCGTTCTTTTGGTCACTACCCAGAGCTTGTGACCATAGATCCTGTTCTAAGTAAAGAGGCCCAATAAACCCAGTCTGATCCATATGAACCAGTTAGTGGTGAACATTCTAGCTGTTTACAAAGTTATGATGAAGTGATGATAACGCCTCCTTACATTTATGACAGCTGATGACGTCAATGTTTCCAGCACAAGAACAGCTGGTTAACTGGTTGTGTTCACTGGTTAAAACAGCAGATCTAAATTTTGTTATTTTATGTCTTACTGAACTACATCATGAATATTTAAAATAAAATCATTCTATTAAAAGTGATAACATGATTTTTAAGCCTCATTCAGTAACATCAATTGTGAATCATCAGCTTTCAGATTTTATTTATTATGTTTTTGATTGTGGGCTTATGGTCATCTACTACTGGGTCAAAATCAGCTAGTGGCAGCTTCTGTGTAGGTGTTTATGTACAATATGCAAAAATTAAAAACTTAAAAAAAAAAAGATTTTAGTTTTAACCACAGTCCATATGTTATGCCAATGAAGCTGTGTGTCCCTTTAAAAAATCCTATAATTCTGGACCTGATGCATCATTTTGGTAAAAATCTCCATTCAAACTTTAGTTAAACCTGGTTCAGATAACATCTCTAGAAGAGAGTAACAAACAGCAAACACAGAGACACTGTTTCTTCACTTTGTCCAGAAACAGTTTTCATCTGATCCATCATTTGTCATGCCTGTTTTAGTTTGTTTCTCTCTCAAACACAAAGTAAGATGAATGCTGCTCTAACATTCATCACTGTGCTACAGTATACTGTAGATGTTTATTTCATGACCAAATTACACTTTTTGGAAGAATTAACATGTCCACTCTTACTGATTCATGCAAACTAACTGCATAGTTTAGTGGATTTAAGGATTTGCATGATAGATATCCACATTTTAGGGAGCACAAAAATTTGTGGTGTTTTCATACAGACCGGTCTGGGCCTAAAAATGCCAAGGACGACTATTTGTTTCAGTCTGCCCCTGTGCTCTATTAACCATTTACTGTACTTTATGCAGCACACTGTCCTACCTGCATGTTCAGTGTGTCTGTGTTATTTATGTTCCCGTTTTAGAGCTTCTTAATTAGACCAGTGTCTTTATATGTGTGATATGTCATGTTGCATGAAATTAAAGCCCGGAGTAATGCATGTTTTGCTCTTTTAGTGACCAACAAGAATTATTTACTAAGAACTTTAAACTGTGTCCATAACAATCCCTCAGTGATTTGTTCTTAATGACTAAAGATAATCTAAAATGAAAGTAGAGTTGATGTAAAGTAAGTGTTATATAGCACTCATTCCAGCACTCACTTAAAATTATTTTCACAGGAAAGAAAGAAAAATGGAAAAACTACTGGCACAGTACACTTTCTGAGCAACATTGTAGCAAAATAGTAAAATTACTACATTTCTTTTCCTAAACACCACATGCCACACATGTACGTTTTCCCATGCAAATTGGAACATGACTGTGTTCTGGTATCAAATGTATTATTGCACAATTATTAATTGTAAGACACTTGTAGCAAAGCATAAAGAGGTGAAGGATGGTATTACACCACAGCTGTCAAGCAAGAGATTTGACCTCTAGTTCATTCTGACCCAATATTGTCCAACACGTGTCCACAGTTTGACCATGCAGTCAGTGAGTATTAGTTAGTTAAGGTGACATGAAAAATAAATGGTTAAGTTTAGATATTAATAAAAAATGTGGTTAGATATAGTCCATAGCTTATGACAGTTTTCATCACATGCTATCAGGCTTATTGGGCTCAAATTGTTGTTGTTGCTTATCGTTTTTCTTTTTTTTTTCTGCTGGATATCTGTTATACAAAACCTTGAGCACAGCAGCATAGGAATTAGTGTTAATCAATTATGATGACAGAGAACAAAACAGGAGGTGGAGCCCTAGTTTCCTTTATATCGCTTCTTTGTTCAGACCAACTCTAATATCTGGAGCATCAGAAAAGACAATCAGGACACTGGAATACTTACATTTTAATCAACTCTTCTTTTTTTCAGTTTTTTACATCAAACTTGAGGGTACTCCAGATGAAATGCTTCTCACAACCTTCATAAATCCATATTTTTCTGAGTCAAGGTATTGCAACTACGCTT
The DNA here is from genome assembly GCA_028567055.1 of Leptatherina wallacei. Lineage (NCBI taxonomy): Eukaryota > Metazoa > Chordata > Actinopteri > Atheriniformes > Atherinidae > Leptatherina > Leptatherina wallacei. Next base: position 21,563,214 of record JAOXYM010000004.1, on the reverse strand, counting down.
AGCAAGCAATGTGTCAAACTGCTATTTAGGGACACAGAAAAAGTTGGACTGAAATGAATTACTTTTTCCATCATAATGATTTGGTTTTCCTCATTTTGATGGAGCGATGCTGAAGCTTCGATGCTCAGGTATGATGGTTCTCTCTTGTGGATCTTCTGTTAGGGTCTGACCACGGAGCAGGAGGCTTGAAACCAAAACAGGGCTTAGTAGAACTTACACATGTAGCAGAACATCAACACAAACACAGGTTGTTGTTTTTTTTTCTAGCTTGCGTGCCAGTATGTGTTACTTTCTTTATGCAGGCCACAGGCATATTGCTGTGACTATCCCACCCAGCCCAAACAACAAGCTCTTCTTTTGCCTCAGGAGATTTTTCAGTTTTGTCATCATCACAGGAGAGATCATCTGTGTCCATCTGGGGAGAGATATTACTGTAGGGTGAAATGACAAACCGGGTTGAGGATGGGGGGAAATGTCTGAGGGGAAAACGACACAGGAGGAAAGAGCAGAAATTGAGAACATGAACAGTTGGGTGTGTGTGTTCATAGAGAGTAAGAGGGGAAAGGCAGGACAAGAAGAGGGGAAAGTGGTGAGGAGAAAGGAAGGGAAAAAATGGGAGAAAGAGCAGATGGAGATACCAACAATCTGGTAAGGAAGAGAGAGAGCAGAGAGAGAGAGAGAGAGAGATGAGTGGGGAAGAAGGAAGGTGGAGGAGAGGCAAAAAAGCAGACGGAGACAAGTCATGTGCCAAACAACATCTGTGAGGGAGGGAGAGGGAGCTGAGGATGTGTACGGGAGAAAACTTTCCAAACAACATCTGCACCGAGATCAACATCTGTAATGAGACAAGAAGATATGAGGCAAGGTGAGCAAAATGAGAGAGGAGCAAAATGCAAAAGTGATGAATGATGATGCTTTGAGTGATTCTTTGTCATAATTAAGCGTTTTTAAAACACTGAAGTCTTGTTTATATTTCACAACCACAAAAACAAGAGCTGATGGTGATCAACAGCATTTTCAATTTGTTCACTCCTTTGCTGATTTGGGAGAGAAAAAAGAACCTGAAGCTGAACCTTTTGGGAAACATCACAAGCCAAGCTTATAAGCTTTATGCTACTCAGCCCATCTATCCCCATTTAAACCATGGGTACATCAGCAAAAGTAGCAATCAGCTGTCAATTATCAACTATCTGACTGTTAGATTGTGAAACTAAAAAAGTTATGTTCATGTGCAAAAGACATGAGTTATGTCTTTGACACAGTTATTTTCTGAGACGATTTAGATTTATACTTTTGGCAAGATATAAAAGAGTTTTTTTCAGTCTGAATTTTAAAAGGCTATTGGTTAAGTAGACTGCAAATCAAAGATTTAAAATTTCTGAAAGTAAACAAAACAATAACTATTCTAACAGGGTGGGGTTGTGGGGTTGAGTTCAACTAGTCAAATCAAAGAATGCTAGATAAATTGTGACTGCGGACCAGCTTAGTTTGGAGTCCTCTGGAGTCCTTGGAGGTCATCAGGGTCAAGGCTACTTTCAGTTCCCAGAGTCAAAACTAGACACGGAGGCAGCGTTCAGTTTTTATGCTCTTCACATGTGGAACGGACTCCCAGAGACCTGCAGGTCTGCTGAAACTCTCAGCAGTTTTAAATCATTGTTAAAAAACTTTCCTATTTTCAGCCTTTTATGATAACAAGTGATATTTTCTCTCAGGGTTTATTTCTTTCTTTATTTCTTTATTTTTCTTTATTCTTTTGTTGTTTATTTTGTGATTATACTTTTGTTTTTAATTCTTCTTAATGCTGTCTGCACCCTGCTGTAATGTTTCTGATGTTTGTATGTAAAGCACCTTGAATTGTCCTGTACATGAAATGTGCTATACAAATAAACTTGCCTTGCCTTGCCTTGCCTTGCCTTGCCTTGCCTCTGCCGAGTGGTTAACAGAATTTTTGCAGTCCGTCAGATTGTCACAAATCATAGGCCCAGTGATGCCTTTTATTTTCTAAAAATCGCAGCAAATTAAAATGCCATCTTTTGTCATTCTGTGAAACTGTCACAAATGGAGTAATTACAAGGTGTAGCTCCAGAGAAGGAGTGGTCATCTGTCTGAGATCTGTGGTTTGATCCCTGGCTTCTCTGGACCACACTTCTGAGAATGCTAGAAAAAGAAACACTTAAAAGTCTGTAAGATTGTATTGACTAAGCAGGGCTAATTGAGTTTGTGTGTGTGAATGTGGCTGATTGTGTAGAATCGCTGTATAAGCGCAGTGCAATTAACAGGAAAAAAGTCAACATTACGAGGCTGGAAAGGTCTAATGGAGTTGCTGACATAATGGTCATCCATGATAGAAGATTTCATCCTTTGTCCAAGTCTGTTCATTGTACTTTTACCTTTGTTTTGAAATGTTATTTTGTTTCGTTATTGACTGTCAGTATGTCAGTGTTGCAGATGTTGGATCATAATGCAGAAATTCTGAACAATATATAAACCTACAGTGGGAAAAGGAGAAAGTACTGCAGGGAATCTGAAAACAGAAATCAAAAACAGAAAAGGGGAAATAAACTGGATGAGAAATTGTGAAAGTTATTCCAAGGACAAAGGAAAACATGGAGTAAAGCGGAGCCCTTTACTCCAAAGTTTGAGAACCAATGCTCAAACTATTTGAGTACCGATTCCCCAAAATAACATGGTGTTCACATGAGTAATAACTTTGTTGTTTATGCATTAATGCATTAAAGATTTAACACATTAATTTTAAAGATTAATCTCTTGGCATTGATATGTTAATTTTGACAGCCCTAATAAAAATCCAAAATTGGCAACACCCTGAAATGATCAATTTGGGAAAGGCTGGTCTATAGCATAGAGCACTGTCGTTGTCGGAACCTTATTTTTTGTGACTCTTTCTACCGAGGTAGAAAGAGTCTACCGAGGTAGAAAGAGTAAGAAAGAGTCAACAGAGATCAGATGGTAAATACGTGTGAATAAGTTTTATTTGTTGACATTGAAATTACAGCTACTTAATATGTACTACAATATATATATTTATATATATACATGTGTGTGTGTGTTTGTGTTTTATATACATATATATAAATATATATATAAGTGTGTTCCGTTCCAGGATGGGGGGCAAAGTAGTTAAAGGATCTGAGTCCCATAGTGTATAGGTGGGCGGGGGCTGAAATAAGGAAAGCAGAGGAAGTCCTCAGTGTTTGGAGTGGTGTGTCTGTTTCAGGTAAGATGGAGAGTCTTGAAGGTTAGGAGAAGAATTTTGAATTGGATGTGAAAGTGAACTGGAAGCCAGTGGAAAGGAGTTCTAGAGATGTTCTGAGAGGCCCAGTTCCGGACGAGTTGGAGTTTATGGAGTGACTTATGTGGTAGACCATATGCATTACAATAATCAATGTGAGATGTGACCAGTGCATTCAGCAGTATGGAAGTACTGTTGGGGGTGAGTGTTGGGTAGAGACTATTGATGTTGTGGAGATGGTAGTATACTTGGTGGTCCTGTTAATGTGAGCAGTAAAGGAGAGGGTGCTGTCAAGGAAGACACCCAGACTCTTGACCTGAGGGTATGGATGAACAATGGAATTATCAATGCAAAGTGAAAGACTGCTAGACTTGGAGAGTGTGGATTTGGAGCCAACAAGAAGGATATCAGTTCTATTTTTATTTTGAGTTGGAGAAAATTGAGAGAAAACCAAGTTTTAGCTTCTTAGAGACAATCAAGGAGGACAGGGAGAGGGAATGTGTTCGACCATTCCATATGACATTCCAATCCAGCAGAATCTACGATGGTGTGGATCAGTGAGTTGGTGTCTCCCTCTCTCTTAGCATATGGCGTGATGTCATCCGTATAGAGGAGATCACTGATGGTGGCCCCATTCTTGAGTCGGTAACCATAGTTGGTCTTGTTGATCACTTGGCTGAGTGGGTTCAGGCCTATGCAGACCAGCAGCAGGGACAGAGCATCTCCTTAATATATGCTGCATTTGATGGAGACTTGCACATTGGCTCAAAGTAGGCTTCAAGGGTGATTTTTCACAGCCTCACTGAGTTTGCAATGAAGGCTATTACCTTGCACAGTTTCAGGCACTTCAGGATCCATGTTTGTGGCATTGAGTCATAAGCTTTCTGGTAATCAATCCAGGGAGTACATAGGTTTGTCAGTCTGGTTTTACAGCCTCCGACGATAGGCATGTCAACCAGCAGCTGGTGTTTGGCTCCTGGTATTTTTGCATATGACTTTGTGCCTCTAGTCATGTATTGATACATGTGCCCACTTATCGTAGCTGCTATGATGCCCAACAGGAACTTCCATGTTGTGGAGAGACAGGGTATTGGCTGATACTCTGATTAGACAGTTGAGATATATTCCTTCTTTAACCAGTATACATAGATCATATATATAATAGGAGGAATGATCTTCTGTTACATATAAGGCAACATATTATTTCTCATTGGCTTTTATCTCAGCCTGAGATGCTGGAGTTATTATGAGTTTTTACCTTTAGTGTGGACAGCATTTTGGTTGACAGTGTTGTTTTTAAAGTGTTTGAATTGAATTGGAATATATATAATATATATAATCTTGCTCTGAACTACCTAAAATTGCACACCATTCCGAACACTGAGGACTTCCTCTGCTTTCTTTCTTTCTGCCCACATATACACCATGGGACTCAGATCCTTTAACCATTCTGCCTGTCCTAAGGGAGCACACTTCCTTAGGACATGCATATTATGATCTTGACAGTTTTGGAAAGATGCATATAGAGAAAAAAACATACACAGAAAAAACATAAATATATAAATATATATATATATTTATGTGTATGTATATTGACAATTGACAATTAAAACATGTTCAAGAGTTAAAGACATTTAAGTGTATACTGCCAAGATGTGCAAATCTACAACTGCTGATACCAAAGGGCCTCTTGCGTATATCATGAAAATGCCAGGACATTGACAAAATGATCACTAACTCTTTGGAGACAACAAAGGTTAAATTGACAAGTACACTGGAAACAGGAGGGCTTGACACAACAGCACAAGAGTCATTAGGTGCATTTCCATCACAGTGTTTCGCAAAATAAAAGCAATATTTCTGAGTACAATTGTGATATGCCGGTGATTCCATTGAATGGTGGTGAGACTTCATTTTGAGGAAGATGTAGAGACTAAATTTTTTATGTTTTGGAACATTTCGCTTTTTATTTGTTATTAAGGATGGCAGTTATATTTTTTTGATTAATTATTTGTAAAAAGATTCCCATCTCCTACATACATTCCACACCATCTTTACTCCAAACAAACTGGTCACGTGACCCTATACGTCACGTCTGGTGAAGTGGAAATGTGGAAAAACTGTTTCCATCACACTTTTGCAAAATACTTCTAAATCGATACATCTGAAAAACCACCTGATGAAAGCATAAAAACTTTTTAGCGATATTTGCGAGGTTTTTCAAAATGTAGGTGTTTCCATTACCAGATCTTTTATTGCGATATTTAGTTTTTGCACAATTCTTGGGGTAATATAAAACGCAGCTACTGACACTCAGGTAAATTCACAATGGTTCCTAAACTTTTTCTTGTACAACTGAATAAATAAGCTGTTTTCATGCATTAAAAAGTATTAAGTTATGTTTAGAAAAACATGAAAAACTTACCGTAAAACATTTTCTTTTACAATTTCCATATGAAAAAACACTTCATAGCTCTCTGACTGACAAATCATGCTACCTCTTAAAGCCCCCCATAATATAAATCAGTCTGATTTGTTTTGCATGCGTCTTTACGATTTCATTGGTCTTTTTGAACTGTTGGTGCCAACAATTACGTGCATGTGGACTGGTGTATTTACAATTTCCTTGTGATCTGTTCATGCGGCGTTTATAGGCCAGTACGCTATCAGTTCTGGTTGCTATGGACAAATATGAGCTTTTTGCACATCCGTTGCTATGCAGGGAAAGACAGCGAGCGAGAGCCAGAGGCCCATGCAGTGGATGAGTCATAGGCCCCCCAGCCCCCCCTCGCCCCTCACACTCATACCCCCTGCTTTCCTTCCACTGAATCAATGGGACTTCACACACATAAACACACGCAGTTGGGCGTACACATGAATTCACATGGACAAACATTCACACAAACACACACAGCTCCTGGTGGTTCTTACCAATTCTCTCAGTGGTAGTGGAACCTGTTAACATGTCTTCCCTGTGGATAACAGCTAATGGCTCATATTCAGATGCGTGTATGCACATGCACACAAACACACAAAGGCACTTTAGGTTTTATACATGCATAGACAAATACACACCACAGCACATGGGTGACGGTATGAATGTGGCATATTGCAGATTGAGTGGGCACACTCACCTTTACATATGCAGGTGCATGCCTCAAACAGATTCACTCAGTCACTCAGAAGTACACAAACATAAATATACTGTACAGTCGTGCACAAAATTATCCTTCCATTACAAAAGAAAAAAATACAGCTATCACTGAGATAAGCTGAAATTGAAAAAAGTAAAAATAAATAAAAATGTAATGCAAATCATGACATTGTTTCTGAATCGTGGTTCAATAAAAACATTTTTTTTAAACAAGCAAAAAATAAGATAAACTAATACACGTTAGGTTACTCATAAGCTAATATTTTGTTGAGCAATCCTTTGAGGCGATCACTGCAATCAGGTGTTTTCTGTAACTCTCAATCA
>JAOXYM010000004.1:21510213-21520541 GCA_028567055.1 Leptatherina wallacei | reverse complement strand
AATTTGTTCAGCACAAAACAGCAGCCAGACAATCATTCTGCTTGCTACAATGCTGGACAAGACAGGTGAAAAAAAAACAAAAAAACATGGCGATACTTAGAATCTTAGCATTAGCTGACCTATAATGAGAACTGATAAGGCTGCAAAATAGGCAACAAACGGCTGCTGTCCTCCATTTATACTCCATGACATGAAGGATCTGTTCTTGGTTTTGTTGTGATAGGTCTTCAACTACTCCATCACTTACATTTTCTATGATTTTTTGTATGTTTATATTGTTTATTTACACACATGCAGATGCAAATAATGCAATTAATCAAATTTACTGGTATATATGCACAATTACATTAGCTCATTGGAGAGAAATATAGGTGCATTAATCTGCTTTTACATGATCAGATAACTGCCATTATCTAATATCACATCAAGCTGTTTACATGATCACTTGAATAATCTGATAATTCCGGGCATTACACCATGATCAGATTTTTGATGTGCATATAAACATGCTCAGTGTTCTTTAATCCATTCTAGGTTATCCACCCTTTGGGACTTGTAACTAAATTGGCTTGAAAATAATCAGAATTTGAGGAATGAGACACTGGTTACCAAAAAACTAGATTCATGGCCACAGCAGTGCCATGACAACCTTAAGGCCAAGGTAAATCTGGCACACTCGCAAACAGATAGCCGATTTACACACTTATATAAGGGAGAGAGGAGGCATTAACGTAGACAGAGAGGTGGAACAATATAACAATGGTGAGGGGTCTAATGAACAAGACAAATTTGCTGCTCATTGAAGAAGAAATGAATAAGAATTTTTTCTAAAAGTAAATACAGTTGATCTAAAGTAAGTGCAAAATCACACAATGCCTACTGTGCTAAGCCTTGAACAACATATTCTAAAGATCACACAAATATTTGGCTCATAATTTAACTATTGTTCTCCAAAATTGCAAAAGAACCTCCTGCAAACACATGTGCACAAATTAGTTACTTCATTTCAGCATATTTTTTAAGAATAACGGAGCCATCACTGAATGTAAGCTATGCTGTTGTGCTATAAGATGACTGTTGTATGGTTCAACAGGTGAGAAATTAATATTAGCTGTCAAAATGCTGCACCATTACCGCAACAGCTATAAAAGTTCACCTGATATCCTCCACATTCCGTCTTTATTTTATGTTTTCTGATTTTAATCCAGTGATGACAATTCTGACATCTATTTTTGCTTCTGTGCGTGTGTATCCAGGCGCTGTACGAGCCTCCAGCATCTTCCCCATCCTGAGTGTGATTCTGCTCTTCATGGGGGGGCTTTGCATCGCCGCCAGCGAATTCTACAAGTCACGCCACAACATCATCCTCAGCGCTGGCATCCTCTTTGTCTCTGCAGGTATAAGGGAAGAAGGGGAAATGCAAGGGGTGGGGTGGGGTGGTGAGGGAGAGAAGGACTGATAGAGGGAGGATGGCTGACTAACCAGGAGATGTCAGAGTAAAAGTTGGAGGGTTGGGCAAAGGAAGGGAGGAATGATTCAGAACAAGAGATCAAAGTTGGAGTAAATAAAAAAAAAGATGTAGAAGCTGGAGGGAAGAAGGAGAAGATCAGTATCAGTGGACGCAGAGCTGAAAGGAAAAACCAAAAAGAGGTGAAGATATCCACATCACATATCATTCACTTAAAGGCCTGTTGGTGAGTAATGGAAAATAATAATGGATTCTGGAAGCCACAATAGTTCTTGACCACTGGTTAATTTACTGTGTTGCATTGTTTGCTGTATACAGCACAACAATTGCCTTAGAATGAAGCTAGAGACACAAAGATGGTGCAGGTTGCCATGATGGCAAAGTGTTTTTATATCTTTGTGTGCATGTGTGTGATGTGGTTCTAGGCCATGGCCTACTGTGTTGCACTAGATAACTAATTCCCCTCCAAGTCAAAAGTGAGAAATGCAGTTCTCTGTGTTTCTCTTTCTTTTTCACTGTGTGTCTGTCTCTCTCACCCGGTTGCTAGGCTAAGAGGAAGCCACTGGGATTACACTCTAAAAATAAGGTGTCCCTGTTACTCTTTTGCTCTGATCCATCTCAAACAGGCCTTCTGAGTCCAAACTTGTCAGTTTCATTGTTTATATCTTTATATGTTACTGTGATCACTGTTTATCCTCTGAATTTTGTGGACAGGATGCAGAAAGGTTTAGTGCTTATGTTTCTATTTCTATTTTTTTTCTCACTGCTACCTTCTACCAATTGTACCTACCCTAATGGACTAATATTATTAGAAATGTAATTTGAATATTTAATCCATAACTTCATGCTACTTGTGGTTCAATTAATATTCTAATCAGTTATTTCCCCAGAAATTCTAACCAGGAGTGCTAGGAAGATGTGACATTTAGAGCAAGGGGTTTCAGTCCCTCTTGACAAAAATTTTGTTGGTGTTGTGTCAAATTTTATCTACAAGAGTTTCTTTAAACTTGTTTTGTATACGAAAAGAGTAATATAATGTCTGTCTCATCTGTGAGAAGTTGGTCAGTTATTATCTGAAGTTGTATGAATGCCCGATCATCAGTTTCTAGGATTATACACAGTTGTTTCAATATATTTATGGAGGAGATTTTAAACATCTTTTGTTCAGCCATAAATCAAGTTAAGGGCTACAGAGTGTAAAAGCCATTATTATTGTGTTAGCTATGCATTCATTTTCCTTCCTTTTATCACAAGTCAAATAGTATAGTGAAACATGCGTTAAATACTTTTTAAATATTAAATTGTAGATGTGTATAAATCTGCACTTTTCTTGTTCGGATAATGTTAAATTTGATATTAACCATGAGTATTATTTTTGAAACTGTGATAACTTTGGTTGCTTATCTCTATTTGAGTCGTGTTGATTTTTGTTTTATTCAATTACCCTCTTCTTTTCCTTTTCTAGGCCTGAGCAACATTATAGGAATCATTGTGTACATATCAGCCAATGCTGGCGACCCTTCTAAGAGTGACTCCAAGAAGAACAGTTACTCCTATGGCTGGTCCTTCTACTTTGGCGCCCTCTCCTTCATCATGGCTGAAATGGTGGGTGTACTGGCTGTGCACATGTTCATCGACCGCCATCGGGAGCTACGAGTGGGAGCGCGAGCCGCCGACTACCTCCAAGGTGCAGCCATCACACGCATCCCCAGCTACCGTTACCGTTATCGACGCCGCTCGCGTTCATCATCCCGTTCTACAGATCCCTCGCACTCTCGTGAGGCATCACCAGTGGGTCTGAAGGCCTTTGGGACGCTGCCCTCCACTGAGCTGTCTATGTATACGCTGCCCAAGGGCCAAACAGGCACCCCGACAGCTACCTATAACTCCATGGAGAGGGACCACAACTTTCTCCAGGTCCACAACTGCATTCAGAAGGACCTGAAAGACTCAGGCAGCCACAGCAACACCGCCAATCGACGCACTACACCTGTATGAAACAGACATGAACCACAGACATTGACAAGAAGTAAAGGGATGATGTGGGGATGCAACAAAGAGGCAGAAAAGGGAAGCAAGATGGGCATAGATGGATCAATTTATGAGTGAAGAATATGTTATGAGCGCTCCACAGCACCTCAGATAACCATTGAATTTCTGTTTAAAAAAAAAAAGGAAAGAGAGTAAAAATGCATAAAAAAAAGAAACATGCATGATAATCCCATAAACCATTGTTTGACAAGATTTGAACAAGTTAGTTACAAGTTGTAAGGGTGATTAATCAGGAGAGACTTCCAGGATGCTGGGTTGTGGTGGGTGGTGGTTGTCTTGGGGCTGTAGAACCATGGAGTGGTGGGCTGGGCCACACTGCCTGTTCAAAGGCGAAATTTACATTTTTTACTTTTCCTCAGTCTGAACAAAAGGGGGCACAGTGTTCCCCTTGGCCCAGCCTATGAACCTCCCCTTGCACTAACATACAACCAGCCCCCCAACACTTACTCTATAAACACCCTTATACCCAACTCCTTTGTTTAGTTGCTGTATCTTCTTAATTTCATTCTTTAATCACAATAATACTGTGAACCATTGCGGTGTGGGATTCAAGCAGGGAGCATTTCAGGCCGCAAAAAAAAATCTAGATATATTTAAAAAAAAAGAGAGAAAAAAACACATAAGTTAATATATGTATTGATTATATATAAATATATAAATATATATGTTAATATATCACGACTAGACGTCCCTGGCGCAAAAAATATCAAAAGGAAAAAAAAAGTTTTAGTAACAAACGAGTTACTGTAATAAAACTATTTCGAGTCATCACGGAAACTAAACCAAGACAGAAGATTCAGTGTGACTGGCTCATTTTATGGCAAAGGCTCCTGCCTGCTCGATAAACAGATATTTGTTATTACTAGACACATTATTACATACTTTTACAATAACAAAAAAAAAAGAATAAAAGTATTTTGGCAGTCCGCCAAAGCCTTGGCAGCCATCTTTGTTCAGGGTCAACTAATGGTAAAAAACTGACCACACTTTTCTTTCTTGGTTTTTTTTTTTTTTGTTGTTGTTTTTCTTCTTTTTACCCCACAAAAGGGGTAGAGTGAAAAGAGAACTCTGGCTGTGGGATAATCTCTCTGCAAACTTGAAGATGACTGTGGACAATGAAACGTCACTACTGCCAAAGACAAAAAGTAGTACGTGAGAGAGCACGGCTACCATCAAGATGAAGCAAAGTGACTCCAAAAAATTAAGAATTTACATGCATGCTAATCAAAATCATCCAATCTGCTTTTAAGAAATCTTTGTTTTGAAAAATGAACAATGATATCATGTAAGGGCAGTGGGAAAATAGAATTTAATGTTACAGTACTGTGTCTCTTCAAAGATTTCTTTTGTCTTATTTTCTTCTTTTGAGTGGGGATTTGGGGTGGGGCTTCATTGCGCTTGAAACAAAAACAAACTTTGGAAACTGTATCAAGGCTATTTTTAAACAGAAGAAAAATCTTACAATGCCTTTTCATTTCAATTTATTTTCACAGTTCAGTTGAACTCACACAGCCTTAGTCTTTTTCTTTATATCATTTTCTTGCTCTTTGGTTTTACATTGTGTTGTTGTAAATGGGAATATTAAAAAGCGTAATATCTTTCAAGGTGCCAAAACTGAATGATTCTGAACTTGGATGCATCAAGTCCTGATGACAAATAAAAATTGACCCCTCCCCCTGTAGGGAACTGATTGAGTGTTTGTTGTATTATATATGGTAGGAAACACAAATGGGCCATATAAAGGACATTTTTGTGATTCATTAATGTTTTTCTGGTTGCTTCTGCTTTAAGCTTGGTTTGTACTTCAAGACAGGACACACATGGACACAACGCTTCAACACTCAATGGTGGGTGTGTCTGATGCTTGTAATTGTAGTCACAGTAAATCACAAGATCATACACAGGATTAGTCTGGCAATTTGATAGGTTGGTGCCTCGACTGCCACTTGATAAAGCTTCACTGTTTTCAACTTTCCACTGCAAGCTATGCAAACAAAAGCAACACATCCAGAATTCAATTCAACAACCGACAAAAAGACATTACTCTGTTCTAAGAAAATGAAGAAAGACCATCGATACCCGAAATGTGTGTGTATCCAGCCTAATGTTGGATCGATGCTGAGCCTACAAGGGAGTCTGCATAAGTGAGCTTATGCAACTTGCAAGTGTCTGTGTAGGCTTGTTGTATCAAACTCCGTAGTTGCTGGTAAGCTGTCTGCCACTGCTTCAAACCACAGACTGTTTAAAACAAAAGTTTCTTGAAAACAGGTTTTTCTCTCAAGCTCGATTTGTGCTTTAACATAGGACAGGCTACACATTGCATTGAAACTTTGCGCTTAGGTACATAGTCTGGTTCTGTGACTATGTGGCCAAGAAATAAATGTTGAACAAGGTCAATTTTAACTAAAACAACTGCAGCACATAAAAGACAGAAGATACTTGAAGAGCCGACGTGTATGTGCTTTGAGCAGAGGGAATTCACAAACAGACAGACCTTTTAAAATAACTACAGGTAGATAACTGATTATTGTATTTGCAGTATAAGCAAACCAGATTCAATGACAGCCTGTCACAGTTTAAAGTTGTGTTCTACGGGGCATTATGTGCGAGCAAGCAATGCTGTACAGTTTGAATATAAACTACAACAACAAGATTAATCAGTTGTTGCATCTTAGTTCCATATAGCCAATGTGTTAGCCAATATTATGGTCTATTCCTTTTAGTATTCAATCAGTGACTGTAAAAAATATGGACAAACCCTCTGCCACTTGACCAAAAGGTTTCTGAAGAGATGAATTAAGACTCATTGGGAGGTTCCCACCTTCGCCATCTTGGCAGCGTCACAAGTCTCGTCACTCCAGGAAAATGCAAAAATGGGCGACAAGGTGGCGCTGACAGGAGGGCTTTAAGCGTGGGGAGGGATGATTGACACCCATCAAACTCTGAGCTGCCTGTAGCTATGAGCTAACAAATCTAACCTGGAGCTAATGGGAGCTAACCAGCTAGCGGAGGTAGGCAGGCTAAAGCTAAGGCACACTGTTAGCTGGCTAAAACCCACGGGTGTCCTATCTTCTGCCTCCTTGCTGCCAGATATCTGGCACCTGTCAATCAAAAGGACACGCCCCTAATTATGAAGAATTTCAAGATTAAATAACATCTAAACGAATGAGTTATAAAAATAAATCACTCCCCCCACAGTTGTCATGAAGTTGAGCTTGACCCATTAAACCTAAAATGTTAATTTGTACCAGGCTGTAAACATGTTTATTTCTGCTGTGAAGTTGGCCTTTTTAACATGGAAGTCTATGGGGATTGACTCCCTTTTGGAGCCAGTCCCTGGCACTTCCACATAGGCTCCACATTTCTCCGCCGGAGGTTGCCCCTTGTATTCAACCTAAGAAAATGCATATTCTCTTCTTAGGTGAATGAATGTCACTGCAGGAATGAGAAAGGCCAAACAAGAGTTTTTCAACCAGTTTTATCAAATATATGGAATTGTCATGCTTAAAACCCATAATAGAAAGGAAGAGGTAAGTTAAAAACAGTTGGGGTAACATGTTGCAGATTTGGGCTAAATACATCTATGAAATTTTTGTTTCACTGGGTGGCCAGATTTGAGTTGGTGAAATAGAGTACACTTTAGTAACAGGAGGGGGGGTGTTGGTGTATCTAATGTAGAACCTTGGCCATGTGGATACATACAAATGTATCCTCATTCAAAGCTACTAAAATATGATAAAGAGCTTTATTCACCTTGAAGAACATTGTGGCCAATGGGCCTATAGGACTTTGCATTGAGCTTTTCAATTTTTTACTGAAGCTAAATCGCTTACATAAATCAGCTTTCTTGATTTTTGGCCAAAGATTAAATAAAGTCTTGGTCTAAATGTGTGGGAAAAAATATGCAATGGCATTCAAGTCCACTTTCAGTGTGGTGGAGAAGATTAATTTTGACCAAGTATTAATTCTTTCTGTTCAGTGTTTGTCCCTTTATGAAATAATCACGATAAATATATATATACACACACACACACACACACACATAAACACAAAAAAGAAGAAAAGAAACCCATGATGCAGAACTGATATGAGCTTCCAGCACCCTGCTTTGCATGTCATGCACTGAGCTTCCCATACACCACAGCCAAGACAGAAATAGGTTTTTTTCTGTAGTTCATCCATGAATTGACATTTATATTTTGGCATTTTTTAGCTGGATAATGGACACTTAGAACTTAAACTTTAAGACTTCTGAACAGCTTTTTCCCCCAATCCGTCAAAGCCATCTTTCCAAACCTTGCACCTCATCTTCACTCTGTTTTATTAAGGTATTTGTGCAAAACTGTGGAAAAGTGAAGGCGTTCAACCCACCGGGAAAGGTTTGATGAGAGTATGAAGAGGAAGGGTCACTCATACTTTCTTCACAGTTTTGCACAAACACCAAGTTACTTCAGCCTCTTTGTGCTGTCTGCGCTGCAGCTCCTTTCTCCTCCTCCCCCTCCCTCTCCAATAGCTCCTTGATACACAACAATAGTTGTCAGTCGCCTACAACAATAATATGCAACTTTGGAGAATGAAACGCAATGCAAATCTGATGTAAACATGTTTAGTTGAATTAGAGCAAAATCCTGGACAATTATAAAATTCCGGCCTATTTCATTTTGAAGAAATAGATAAATACTTGATTGGCCTTTTTAGATGGTTTTGTACCTCCACACCAGTGAGTAATGAGCACAGAATTCCTTTTAGCCACATAATCCATTCAAAGGAAGGTAGTAGGCATTTTACCTCTCCTTTAGGTTACCAACGTCTAAGGCTAAAAAGCAGAACCTATATAATATACTAAAATCTTTCTATTAACATGCAATATCAGTGAGTAAAATGTTTGCCCAAAGAAAAAGTCACTGTATTGCATTCATTGATTTTACAACTGATGCATTAATGATTACTAATGTGGAAGACTGATCATATGGAAATAGTTGAATATAGATATTTCAACTTCAGACTGGTCAGTTCTGACATTTGCTTGAAGATAGGTTCCCTTCTCCCCAGTAAAACTCTTTAATAAGAAAAAAAATCTTTGGCTTGTAATCTACAGTTACCAACACAATTTTACCTGATTTGTCAGTGTACCGTAGGGATGATTTTATATTGTATATATTATTTATATCTATTAAGTTTTTAAGTCATCTATTACTCTGTTACTATAATTCTATATAATCCATTCACTGTCTTGTCTTCAACCAAATTTCCACTCATTCATTCAGTTAATCACTCCAGTGCTATTCCCTCTGCCTAATCGCTCTTTGACAGTTTATTCCTCTTTACCTTCCTGTTTCATCAGCTTTAGAATAAACATAAACAATCTGCCTGAGTGTCCTGCATAACTCTGTTTCCATGTACTGTCCCTCTTTCTATCTGTCGCTCTCTCACTCTGTCCTCTCCTAGTGTGATGATTAGAGTAGCTGGCATGTCTCTCTGCAGCACTGCTGTGATCACTGAAGAGAGGCAAGGCAGGAAAGAGGAAAGAGAAAAGGGACTTGAGAAGTTGTTTAGCCTGATTGAAACAGTGTCAGACTGCCTCCGTCTGGCCTGGAGGTACAGATGAAGGCATATTTCTGATATCATTGTAGGAAACATACCGTAAGTCTTTTTCACATCATTGGAATTTGGGGAGTCCTTTACCAGAATGATTATAGCAATTATACTGACTTCCATCATATTAAACCTATCCCCAGTATGGGTTCTCTACTGCTATTCTGGCTTCCTTCTATAATTCAAAAACATGTATGCAGGGTTAACCAGGGATTTTAAAGTGACTTCAAGACTTAATGAGAGCCTGCATGATTGTTTGTTTTGTTGGTCTCAGGATGGACTAACAACCTGTCCATGGAGTATGAAAGCAATGCTATAACATTAAAGACTGTAAATGTAGTAGGTTTGTATTCATTTATTGCAACAAAGGTAAGAGTAGAAGCTGTATAATTAGTGCACGTTGCATTTCAGATGCAAGGGTAGCAGATCTGGGGGAACAGCTGTTGTGTCCTTTCTCACCTGTAATTAGTAGACTTTTTAGGTCATAAACTGTTTGGGGCTAGAGAACAAGCCATGCTGGCTATGCACACACTTACACACATATATAAAAAAACAAAGAAACAAGGTTGAGGTCATGTCTCTTTTAATACAATCAACTAACTGCGTTATTCATGAAAATAATTTACAGGTAAAAAGTGGTATAATTTGATAAGCAAGTTGATCTGCAAGAAACAAAAAATATGTGGATGTATCATACATGGGATAATACTATGCCCTGCACTCAGGTTGTTTCATGAATACAAGGCTTTTTTATGAGGAGCCTTGTTGTTAGTATGGCTGAAATGAAGACCTGACAAGCTTGAAAATATCAAATGTGGTGCAACACTTAGGTCAGCAACAGATTCCCAGTCTGATCACTAAAAAGTATTCAGCCAACTTTGAACAGATGGCGAAATTTCTATATTACCTATGTATAAATCAACAAAGTATTATCCAAACTGCTTTATTCTTTAAGTTTTTCCTCTAGCCTTGACCTTATAGCTTTTGCCATTTGCAGCAATCGTGAATATTTACAATGTAGCAACTAAGGCTCTGCTTTTTGTAAAATATTGTACATTAAAGCTGTTGCTGAAAGGTTGTAAAATTATAAAGCTAAAAGTAACAGAAAAAATATATAAATTGGCAGTCAAAGCTCAGCAGTAAGGCAAGGCAAGGCAAGTTTATTTGTATAGCACATTTTCAGGTTCAAGACAATTCAAAGTGCTTTACATAA
>JAOXYM010000004.1:21485764-21497724 GCA_028567055.1 Leptatherina wallacei | reverse complement strand
TTGAGAGCAGATCTTTCTTTCTTTCTTTCTTTCTTTCTTTCTTTCTTTCTTTCTTTCTTTCTTTCTTTCTTTCTTTCAACACTTAATTGCTTACTTTCCATCCAACTAATAGGTAATAATAATGGAAATGAATCGCAACAGTTGGGCAACTTTTAAGAGGCATATTAAATAGATGGCAACAAGTCTCCAAAGTCTGTAAAACTTATTACAATTCGATTTTATTGGACTATGGTCTTTATAGGGAAGATTTACCCCTGTAATTCCATTTTTGATTTAATTTGATTGTATGTTGGGGTTTGAATTAAAATAATATATATGGTAGGTTTCTAAGGAAAGTTTGGCCAATTTTAGTAGCTTAAGATAGCCTGCCTATATGCTCACATAAATGGGCTTATATGGGTACAGAAACACTGAACTTGTTGTCATAAGAAATGAGTTCCATTCTCATTTCTGTCTTTTGTGACTAAAGCTTTGTCTGCTTGATAGTCATTTAAACTTTTACATAATGCGTGAAATTTGATATAATGCTGATTCTTACTAAAGCAGTGTTAAATTTTGAATATGTTAACCCTTTGGCTCTAAATAACATGTGAGGGCAAGTCATGTGCTTATTCAGGGAACCATGAAATGATCAGATGTGATTGCTCAGTCATGAGATGAGGTTTCTAGGTTGAAGAAAAGTCCATATACTGATACTGCTGATGGGATTAAGCATCTTGTTTATCACTTCTTTTATTTTCTCTTAGACTGGCTTAGCAAACATAGCAGTTAGACGTGTGTGACTAAATACAATAGAGTAAAAAGAGACTGGTTTCTTTTTCTTCTTTTTTTTTTTTAATATCCAAATAAAGAAAGCCCATCATTTATGAAATCCATACGTTGATATGACATGATAGAGCTGTGTAATGGGCGGCATTTTCAGTAGCAAATTTGCCTTCCATACAATCAGATTGTTGGTATTGGAATACCTTTGCCATACCTTCCATTGTTGGCAATGGAAGGTATGGCAAATTATGCTATATTTGGTTTATGGATTTTGTCACATGCTGTAATGGCAGAACACTTCTATCCTTTACATGAGAGTGGCTCTGCCACTTAAAAGTGCAAACTCACTTCCTGCCAAAATGTGCTGTCTTTAGCTCCGTTGATGGAAGATAATGGAAAGGTAAAATCTTGACAGGTAAAAAGAAAAGAAATTGTTCCAGTTAGTGAGTAATCGTGTCAAATACTCACGATCTCATTACTGAACCCAATGATAGTAATTATGATATTTGTAATATCTGGCATGTCATCATGAAAATTCACATTTTCAGTATGTCATGGAGTCCAAGGTAGTATGTTGAAACATGTCTCTTATGCAACCAGTTTTACGAATCTAAAAAGCTAGTGGCTAGAATAGCAAATATAAGTGATCTCTTTTGATATATAATTGATCATCATAAGTGTTATTTTCATGTTGACATATTTTTCTTACATTCTAGAGTATGCTCTGCTGTTTGAAAATGTTTGAGCATTGAAGGTTTGATTGAATATTTTAGCTACATCATGCTTATATACTGGTATGGAGTGTCTTCATGACTCGTCATCAAATGCCCTGCCCTAAGGTGTCACCAGAGCAACATGTCTCCATAGTAACAGCCACAGGCGGAGTTCCGATGTTTTGTGTGGTGGTGTCTGCAGCACAGTGTGTGGGGGAGGAAACTATCTGCACTTAAAACATTTGTGGATGGAGGATGTCAAGCAGGAATGAATGCTTGGAAAGAGAGAGCAGTTTATGAATGGTAGTCAAGGGCTCTGTATGTCCCACTTCTTTTGACATATGTGGGAGGTGATAATTAGTGTAGCGTAGGTGTGTGTGTGTGGATGATTCAACCTCGGGGAGTCAGTCATCATGTATGTGCTGAGGCATGGTGAAGGAGAGGAACACTGTGACAGATGGAAGAATAGCACCGTGTGTCCAATCGTTGTCTAGATTAAGAAATTCTGATATATGAATTTATTTATTGAATGAAACCAATCAGAGCCAACCTCCCTTGTAAGGTAGAAATGAAATTTTTTGCCTGTGGTTCTATATCGATCGACATTTAGAGGAGCCTTACTTCTGAGAGTTGGAACATTCCCTTTTTGCTTTGAGCAGAGTTCCTTAAATTGTGATCCTGCACAAGGATTTAGGTTTCTGCCAGGCCAACAAATCATTACACACATGAACGGTTTAGCTCGGCTTTGTGTCTAAAATGTTTTTATTTTCAGAAGTTGACAAGCCTAAGGCAGCATTTCTGTCTGCCTGAGGGAGGAGAATACAGATCAAAGTTTTTTGACTTGACTCTTAACATTAAAAAAAGAAACTGATGCATTTTGTGTGTATGTTTGGTTTAATCTTAAACTGAATGGGCAAATATCCCATGACTTTATCTGCAAAGACAACATTTTTGTGGACAGATAGTGGTAATAGGATTGCCAATGCTGGACCAGGTCTAGTTTCCTATTTATAATTCCAATGCTAAAAATTCTAGGATGCCTATTTAAAATGTAAATAAAACAGAATGCTATGTTTCCAAATCTCATAAACCAGGCATCCTAAATCCTGGTCCTTGAGGGTCAGTGTCCTGCAGGTTTCATAAGTTTCCCTGATGCAACACACCTGACTCAAATCAATGGGTAAGCTCTGCACAGGTCTGAGTCTGAATCAGGTGTGTTGCAGCAGGGAAACTTCTAAAACCTGCCCCTTTCCCAATCACTTAGACTCTTCTATGATGAAGCCATAGTGTTATGATAGATCCAGTATGTGGTTTAGAATAGTTTTGCTTATATATGCAAAGCTTTCCCTAAAAAATACAACATCTGAACAGGAGCATGTTGCTCTAAAACCTGTATATACCTTTTAGCATTTTCACTGTTTTGCTTCTTTGAATGATGGCGCTTATACCTGCATTTGTTGATGTCACAGCTGGCTATGTTTACAGACAATGATTTGAAGTGTTCCTGAGCTCATGCAGTGATTTTCATAACAAAATCATGGCTGTTTTTAAAGACGTACTATGTATCTTTCTGACCTTAAAACTCTTCATTCTGGACTTGTTTGATGGCACAGAGACGTTTTTTTTATGCACAGGTCTGGACCAAGTGGCAACCTCCGGCGGAGAAATGTGAAGCCTATGCGGAAGTGCCAAAAATTGCAGTTCGCCCCTCTTCCGCTAGGGGGTGGCTCCAAAAGGGAGTCAATCCCCATAGACTCCCATGTTAAAAAGGTCAACGTCACAGCAGAGATAAACATGTTTACAGCCTGGTACAAAAACTATTTTAGGTTTAGTAAGTCAGGTTTACCTTCATGACAACTGTGGGGGGAGTGTATTTTTTATAACTCATCTATTTAGATGTTATTTAATCTTGAAATTCTTCATAATTAAGGGTGTGTCCCTTTGACTGACAGGTGTCAGATATCCGGCAGCAAGGAGGCAGAGGGTAGAACAACCGTGGTTTTTAGCCGGCTAACAGCGTGCCTTAGCTTTAGCCCGTCTACCTTATTTAGCTGGTTAGCTACAGGCAGTTCAGAGTTTGATGGGTGTCAATCATCCGTCCCCTCACTCACAATCCTCCTCTCAGTCCCACCCCGTCGCCCATTTTTGTAGCGCCACGAGACTCGTGACGCTGGCAAGATGGCGAAGGTGGGAACCTCCCAGTGAGCCTCAATTCAGCTCATCAGAAAACTACGGGTCACGTGGCGGAAGGTTAGTCCATGTTTCTTTGACAGTTTATGGTCTGTCCACCAGCATCCTGAAGCTGAGAAACCGCACTCCACAACTTTTGCTTCCAGGACCCTGCATGACGTTGCAGCTGAGTTTTGCTTTACGCACTGTGTCACACGCTAGCAAACGAAGATTAACACACCGGTCGTTTTGAATGCGTACAGTGGCTAATTCAGCAAAGAAACGCAAGGGGACATTATTGGAGGAAATGAGGGAAAAGAAAGAGACAAAGCAACAGATAAGACAGGAGTCAACATTAGACAGACTTTTACTGGCTGGAGAGAGCTCAGGGTACAGACGTCCTTAGGCATGGCCTCACCGAGAAAATCTGTCAAAGGTCTGCAGTGCTGTCTGAGGGTATTTCTGAGAGGCTTTGCCTCTCTAATGTACTTTTAAAATCCAATCATGTTACTGAGCTGTTGCTAATTTACCTAATTACGTAGTTGTATCACGTTCCTCCAGCTGTTTCTTAATCCGTACCACTTACTTTTCCAGCCTTCAGTCTCAACTTTTTTTGAGATGTTGCTCCCATCAAATTCAAGATGAGCTAATATGTTTCATGAAATCTTTCTTTAAACCTTTTATATCTTTCTGTGTCCTGTTGTGTATGAAATAATGGTGTTTCATTGTAAATCATTGCATACATGTTGTTTTACATTTTACACAACATACCTTTTTTTAGGGGTGGGGGTTGTACTTGTGCTGTAACTACTACTGCATCTGGTTCACACTTTAACCTCAGATTTTAGATCAGTTCAGAGAGGTGATCCACTCAGCGGCAGAACTGATTAACTTCTGATGTCAAATTCAATACTGATTATTCTTTGCAGTCAATGTCAAACATCTAAGAGAAGTCATGTTGAGAAAGCCACAACTTCGCCAACTGCTGAAGAGAAGAAGCACTACTCTTCTATCATTTATTTATTTATTATCTATTTTAATTAAACTGCTCTTACATGGTCAGTGAGAGTTAATATTATGAATTGAAATGTGATTAGTATTTCAGAAGTAAAGAGATTTGGTCATTTTAGCAGCAGAAACTTGCATAATGCAATGCAGAACATTCTGTCAGTTACATGTTAAGCAGGAGCTCATACACAGTTTGTTAGCACCAACATGTCAGAATTCAGACATCTAGAAAATGATTTCCTAAACAAAAGTAGTGTGTTACTGTTTTACTTAAAGGTTTTATTTTCTTTCTGTGGTCTTATAGGAACAGGTTTTCTACAGATTTCATCATTGAATGAGCAGAGAAAAGCATTCTGCATGTAGGGTTCTCTACACATTTATGAGTATTTCTGGCTGTTCAGTGTCAACAACAGGCTAAACTCCACTCTGATTGGTCTTCATTCAGCTTTTAGAGCTATATGTTGTTGTGTTTTCTTATAGAACTTTACTATCTCCCTTTGATGCTTTTTAAACAGAAGTTGTGCTTACGCCTGTTGTGTTTGTCCTGTTGCTGAAATGATCAATTCTAGTGGAAAGTTTGCTGCAGTTCTGTGTTTGCAAATTGACTGCCAGGAAACAAATCTAAATCTAATCAGAATCTGAATGGCCGTTTCCACAGGAGATAGATGAACATTGTACCAGTAAAACTGGCCATTGCAAAGAGAGTGGAGGCCTGAGCTGTGCGACTCAGCCTGTAGGTCCCACTGCAAATGTTGGCTGCATAGGTGTTAGGTTGCAGTGGATTGCAGGAGTGATAATAAGTGATCATTGTCAGTTTTTTATTTTCCCACAGGCTCCAGAACTCTCGCTTTAATTGATTTAAGCCAATTAAACTGCACATCGGTGTAATAGAGTTGATGGATTTATACATTGTGATGATAATGTCACTTGTTAGTTGTAAATAACCAATCGGGAAGTGGCCAAATAGTGTACACAGCATATGTTAGAAATCAGGTTGTTTTGGGATCAAATATGCACAACAGACAATTTACACTGAAAATGATAGATGAACTCAATGAGTTAAAAGAAGAAAAAGGGAGCATGTTATTCACAGATAATATTCAGTTACTTCTATATAAACCCTTTGGTCTTAATAGTTAAATTGTATATAAATGGGGAGAGTACAGATCAATGGATAAATACATTGCTTTGATATCCAGTTGATTTACAGTAAATTAGTAAATTCAAGGAATGTTACTGATATGTTCTGTTTAGGAAGAATTTTAATTGATTTGTTTCAGGTCAATGAATAAATAATTCTCACCCACCACCTGCCCACTGTTCAAAAGATGTTTCACATATATCCCATATTTGTTCAATGTCGATGTCTGTTTTTATCTTGTGTTTTAGTGAACTGTATGCATACAGAAGCCTGTAGACCAAACCTCCAGAGAATTATCTTTAGTTTGGACTGATCAACATATGATCACATTTCTTACTAGTGGGCGAGAAAAAATCAATTCACATAAATGTCTATTTTTTTTGTTCGTTTTTTTTACGATTTTTAAATTGACTTTTTTTTTTTTTTGTAAATTTCTTTTCTTGTCCAGCATTATAGCAAGCAGTGTTTATGTCTCTCTGTCTCGGTGTGTACCCTCTGGTTCTGCAGTGGATCTCCTTGACTTGTACTTTGATAAGACCTCCTCTCTCTCTCTCTCTCTCTCGCTCTCGCTCTCGCTCTCATTACATGAGCAGCTGCTGCCATGGTGACAGCAGGTATCCCCAGCACAAGACAACACTCTGCAGCATTCAATAAGCTTGCAAGAAAATATAATCTTATTCACCATATGATTCACTGCTGACTTGCAGTGAATGGCGCTTCTCACTGTCTTCCTTCCTGACTGCATTCTATAGTTACGATCATTCTGTTTTTTTATTTCAGTTTGCTACTATCCACTTATGACAGAAATAATGACAATAATCAAACAAAATAACTGACAGTCACTGATTTTGTAGCAGATAATCTAACATCCATCTGTTTATCTGTGAGTGTCTTAGAATGTTGGCCCCAGTCAGTCTTTTGGTCCTGTGTTATTCTGAAAAGCTCAACATATGTACACTAATGTTAATTACTGGGGTCAGAATCAAAGCACATAAGACTTTCCAAAAGTCTACTTGCCTAAGGAACATATTTTAGGGTTAGCAGATTCAATAATACATATTGCATATCAGTATGTGTCAGAATGCATTTGTTCTGCCATCTTTATGCATCGTTTAGCTTTGGCATAGGCAGTGTTTCATCAATCAATTTCCAAAACCAACTTTCCAAAGCCGGCATTTCAACATACATTAAAGTTACACATTAGCTGTGTCTCAATTCGGGGTCTGCACACTTCGAAGTGCGGATGACGTGTGTGGATGACGTGCAGCGGTGGCCTCGGGTGTTGTATGGCGACATTTTTTTGACATTTTCTTTATCCAAACATTTTGTTAATAAATTATCCTTGTTTAACCATATCCATCTCTCTCCAGTTGTCGTGACACCCTCGGACTGCACAAATAATACTCGTCATCATTAACGAACTGTTTGATATCAGTGACAGGCTGGTGAAAATACCTGAATCTGAGTAGCAACCGAAAATGTCAATATGGCGCCGCCCTTGTAAACCTGTGTAATAAGTTGAATTACTAGAAGCACTCAGTCACATCCACCAGGGCCCTATCCTTTAATGGTGAAGAATCCTTAAAAAAATTCCTGAATCTGCATTACTTTGCCGTCAGCTGGTCAAAGTGGTCTGCAAACACGATTCCAAAACACGAATGGAAACGGGAAATGGTAATGGGAAGTTATAGGTTTGGCTCCCCTTATTGGCCAAAAGTTACACGGTATCCCTTTTAATGTAACCCTAAAGACTTCCAGTACACATTCTCATGGGAAAATGGAAATTGACCTGTGAGGACACTGCAGAGAGCAGCAGCTGATTTGCCAAATTCTCTTTGTGAATTGGCCTTGAAAAAGCCATAATCTAATTGTCCTCTTTGTGATGTGAAGCTAAAAAAACAGAATGCTGACGGTCTGATGCAGTTTTCTTGACCGGAAAATGTACCTTTTTTTTTTTTCAAAGAAATTTTGACACTGCAAGTGTAATGTGTCTGCTTCTGCCAGGTTCTAATACAGGTACCGTGTATAAACACCAGACTGACGCAAGACCTGGCTTGATCGTCTTTCTGTTGCATTGTATCTGAAAGGCCTTTCAGCCGGCACAGCAGCTGCTTTAAATCATTCACAGCCAGCCAGACTGGACTGATATGATTTTAGACCATGGAAGTAGCAGATATGGCTGTTTGAGTTTTGGATATAGAAACCACAGAATTTTCCATTGTGTAGAGTAGGAGAATGAATGAGAAAAGAATGAATAAATAATTAAAAATGTATATCTAGATACAGCATTTGGCAGGAGAAAAACGTTTAAGCAATATAATAAAAAGGAGGATTCTGGAGGAAGTGCATGCATTCATGCATTTATGCATGCACACCATTTCACAAGCACAGAATTGTGAGTGATCTCCAAATGGTCATAAGATCAGAAACACATGGTTTTCTTCACACTGCCTGCTTTTATCACCTCCAGAAGCCTTGTGATCTGTCAGATCAGGTGGGTGGGGAACTTTTCTCTAAACACAGACACACAGTCTCATACACAAGGACATGCTCCATTTTATTCTTTTTCATGGCTGTAACCAAGTTATGAATATTGAGGTCCAGCGTGTCAACCACATTTCATTTGTTGCGTATTATTGTGTGCAATTTTTTTAATTTATAATAGTCTTTTTTTTTATCCAGTTTAGGCTACTTGAGCACATATCTCAGACACCCAACATACAACATTTTGACAGTTTTGACATTTTGCTATATACTGTGCATCTCCTGTGCATGTGAAGGATTCCAGCCACCACAAATCCAGCTGGATTTCTGCTGGCAGCTGCAGAAAAAACTCAGTAATTCAATCTGCCCCCCTGCCATGTGATAGCAAATATAATTGTGACCCTGAAGAAGATGTATGTATTCAGTCTCTGCAAAGTAGGTCATGCCAAAACCAATCCTTACTTCAAGTTAGAATTTTTGTGTGTTTGGCGTTTGTGTCATTGCAGCATACAGCAAAAAAGAAAGTTTGGGAATATGAGGCACATAAAGACAGTTAGTCTCTCATGGAGAGTTTATTTCCCAGTGGAGTTTCTCATGGGAGCGCTAAAAACTAGTGGCCCTGAAGGTTTGACTGCTCCTCTTACTCCCTTCAGCATCCAAATGAAAAATAGCTATGGGCATGTATACATAGGGTTTAAAAATTATGGGGATTTCCAAAGCTGGAAACTTTCTGTGGGAATTAACAGTAATATTTGGGAATTAACGGGAATGTTTGGGAATTAACTGGAATGTTTGGGAATTAACCAGAAATTAACAAAATTGAAGGTTTATTCTCTTAATAGGAAATTTAGATATAGTTGAGGAAAATATATTGTAGCATAATCTTGGCCAAAACAACCAGATATGCAAGCAAACTTGAATATCTATACTACTCAATCATGTGCACACAGCACACCGCTTACTGCAGGGCTACTGAGGCCACACCCCCTACATGCACTGTGCATGTGATGGGATCACATCACATCAAAAGATCA
Organism: Leptatherina wallacei; assembly: GCA_028567055.1. NCBI lineage: Eukaryota > Metazoa > Chordata > Actinopteri > Atheriniformes > Atherinidae > Leptatherina > Leptatherina wallacei. Next base: position 21,488,410 of record JAOXYM010000004.1, on the reverse strand, counting down.
CATGAACTGAAGATTTCTTCAATCCTGGAGGGCTGAGGTGTGGTGGGAATGAATAATATTTTACTCAGCATTCATGTTTTTGTTGTTCAATGAAAGAACTGATTGTTCAGTACAAGAATGAAAGTTTTATTTTGAAATAAATCTGAAATGTAGAATTTTTTTTAAATTGTTTTATGTCTACTGATGACAAAACAGAATCTGGATATTCATGTTATGATACCATTTGCTGTCCATTAATTCCCGTGAAAAGTTTCCATTTTGGAATATTCCCCAAATTCCCCAGCTTAACTTCCCGTGGGAAGTTTCTGGAAATTTATCTGAAAAGATAAAAAAAATTCACTCTGGACACTAGTAGCTCACAAAAGGTAGCAATTCACTGGCATCAACAGTTAGATATTTTTGGTACATTTATTGCAATTAATTGTAGACAGTGGACAGCAGAAGGAAGACAGTAATGAGACAGTTGAGGGAGAGCACACAAAAAGTATACCTGATCAGAAAGCCAGCTGTGGTTGAAGGAGTTTGTTTCTCATTTTCAAAGCAACTTTGGCCTTGTTCAGATAATAACAGGTAGCCATTATAATGGTGTGACTTACTCACAGAAATGCAGTCATTAGATGACATGATGTCGTTGTTTAGAGCAGAAGATTATAAAGTCTGGATCTATTTAAAGATGGTCTTTGATGAATGGCCCTGTAGATCTTTCTCCCACCATCCTTTAGTTCCTGCTGATGGCTTAAGGCTCCTTCAAGGTCTTGTGATAAAATCTGAATAAATTCCATTCATTGAAAAAATGCCTATGAGATCTGCAAAACTGGATAGAATTATAAAGTTTAAATAGTAGCTGAGGGAAATAAGCATGCAGACATTTTGATGTAACAGTAGACTCTATGTTTGTGTATTATGTGATTACTCTGTTTGGACTGGGGGGAGTGGCGTGGCGGTGCTTGTGACTTTGTGCTTTCTGACCTGAATCTTGAGCCAGCCATGTGAAGCAATGGACAAACTGTACATGCATTTTAGCTGTATGAAGCTGAAAGCGTGTCGGAGCACGCTCATTCTTCTCCAGAATGCTTGTGGGCAAATGCAAGGCCAGTAACGAGGGGAGATGGCAGAAGATGAGGGGGAGGGCGGGAGCTATGATGCAGCTGATCTAAAAATAGCACCGCCTCCATGTCCCTTCTCCCCTGAACACTTTCCTCTGCAGTCCCTCCATTCCTTCATCCATCCCGTCATCATCTCTCTCCTTAATGAAAAACACGGCAAGTAGATGTTACTGTTTTCCTCCATCCACCCCTTGACAGGAGAGAGGAGTGCATGAGGTGAGCCAGAGTGCCGGAAGGGGATACAGGAGAGTTGAAGGAAACAGAACAGCTGTACATGTTCACTGACCAGCTGTTCCATCTTGCTATCAAGATATTGACTCCAAATGTGTTTCCTCATTTGGAGAAATCTAAAGATAATCCACTCAGTTTCTCTATAATGTGAGAATGAGGGATGACCTAATAGAGCAGCATGCCTTGGCATGGCGGTATGAGCCATTTTTGTTATTGCTGACTAATACTTCTGCTTGGACATCATTTTTACTTCAGTTTTACAGTTGTAAAGAGGTTAAAAATTAGGGTGGGAGAAAAAGTTTATTCACATAATTATTGCAATTTTTTTTTTAACAATTCTTAAATTGATTTTTTTCCCCAAAAAACAAAAAATCACAAAAAGAGACATTATCGGAGGATTTAAATTTAAATCGAATCGACACCCAAAAGAATTGTAAAAAAATCGAATCGGTAGAAAGGATTATATCGTCCCAGTCTGACTAAGAATGTCTTTTTTAGGTTAATGTAGTCCTGCTCAGAATTTCAGTTCTGGAGATACATTGATAAAAATCAGAGATATATCTCTAGAGGTGAATGTAAATCAACCAACTTTGTATGAACGCAAATATCAAAGTGGCAAGTTGACAACAAAAAAATGCTTTCACATTTTTAAATGCCTAAACACAAATTTGTTTTAGTTCTTCAAAAGACAAGCAAACGGCTGAAGTCAAAAACAAATTAAAAACTAAGAAAGCACATACTGACGGATTGAGCATGCTTCACTTTTAAATAACTATTTTACTAATAAAAATAGGCCGATTGTGTCCGATGACGGAGATGTCTTCAAGAACAAAAATGCAATTGTTGCAGATTCTGGCCCTGTTTTTAGCTTTTTTAAGGAGTTTTAGTATAAGGAAACTGTGAGGATGTTTTTAGGATGCTGTGGTAAGAGAAAAGTTTGTTAAAATTGTATGAATAAAACAAGACATGTCAAGAGCTTCAGGCTGACCTAAAATGATCTGGAGTGGTAGCATGCACCAAATACTGCACATTGAAACAAGTAGGACTATATGGATGAAGGCATAAAAAAAAGTCCTTGCATTTAAAAGAGGCACAAAATGCTTGAACCCAACATAGAAATAATCCACCAAGTGTATGTGTATGTGTGTGTGTGTATGTATATGTATGTGTATATATATATATAATAATAATAATAATAATACATTTGATTTAACAGCGCCTTTCTAAACAATCAAGGACACATTACAAAGGTACAATAAAAACACATAAAATACAAAGACAAGTACAAGCCAAGGATAAAATGCAGTTT
>JAOXYM010000004.1:21456710-21469314 GCA_028567055.1 Leptatherina wallacei | reverse complement strand
TGTTATTCATATATCATCAGACTATAAACTAATCAGATTTTGTGTTATTATCCAACAGTTTAAGGTCTTTATATCACCGATTTTCACAGTGTACGAAACAATCGACCAGTATTCTGTATTCAGTCTGATCCCGTGTGTTTTTCTCAATTTCGACACCAAAATTAACATTTTTGCTGCAAATGAATATCGGTTCTAAATTGGTTATCGGTTTCCTTAATAACTAATAATCGGTATCTGCCCTAAAAAAACAATATCGGTCGATCCCTAGTAAGAAGTATGCAGTGCCAACCAACGGTTGTTGCAGAGCATCCATATGGTGTTCTGCATGGTGCTCTGTAAGTGGTTGCGCAAGTTTGTTGTGTTACTGCAGCACTTTGATTCTGCCTGGCACAGCTTATAAAATACCTTACTTTACTTACTTTTGTCTATTTCCTGTGTTCCAGATTTACACAGTAAGCCAAAATTCCCCCAAATGTCAGATTTAAAAGTTGAAGGAGCTGGCTTTACGCTACTGCTTGCTTTGGTTGCCATTTTGCTGTTGTTTGACCTAATGTGGCGTCCGTTTATATAACATGAATAACATGCACAGTGCCCCCCCATTGGTCAGGAGGTGAATCGATTTAGAGAATTTTGAATTGGGTGGGAAAATATAACCATGCATCGATTAATCCATATGTTTACCCGCCCCTAACGCTATGATATTTTCACATATATAGTATTGCATGACAGCATGGGGCCAGGCCACTCCCTCAGCCACAAAGTGCTTTGGGTCATTGTATAATCAAGCAATAAAAATTATGGACAGAAAGCCAATCCACTATCACCACTTTAAAATTCTTGTGAAGCATAAATTGCTAAGCTTTGAAAGTTTTAAGGACTTGTGCTTTCTCAAACTAATATTCAAATGTATAAATAATTTACCACCAGAGCCACTTACTGTAGTTCATTTGTCCAGAGACAAAACAGCAACAGAGTCACCAGAGGTTCCATCAACCACAACCGTAAGCTTCCACACTGCAGAACTACTTTTGGTCGGTCTTCTTTCTCTTTCAAAAGTGCAAAGTTGTGGAACTCATTACCAACACAACTCAAGATCACTTATGAGTTTAAAACCTTCACTTCTTGGCTTAAGTCTTGGTTGAAATTCAACCAGAATTGTACTCATTTGTAAATTGCATTTTGTGTTTGTGAATGAATGTATTGTGTGTTTGGGTAAGTTTTATACAAGTGTGTAATGTAGGATTGTATTTTTGTTGTATAGAAAGGCCCAACCAGGGACAGGAGTTGTAAATTAGCATTAGCTATAACCTCTGTTTGCCTGGCATCGGCTGCAATAATTTTTTTTGTAACTATGCACAAATGCAATGTCCCTGTCAAATAAATAAATAAATAAACACTACGACCACTGATATCAGGTATTGAAACAGTCTGGTTCTTCATCTCTACCGGCCACTTTCTGCTCTGTCCTTTCTCATTTGGTTGTTTATGATATTCAGCTGTAAACTACATCATCTTCTTGACTGGATAATGGCTAACCCTACTTTTATATGTCTGGTGTAATATCTGCTCTTACCTAGGGGACACCAAAACCTCTAAATGATCACAGCCATCCCTCCATAATTGGTCCTCATCCATCTCTGCATAGTTGACCTGGGTTGCTCAAATGGCTGAGTTTTTATTTCATACACCCAACAAATAGTTGCAAATGCGGCTATTTTTATTACCGTCTGGAGACCTGATGTCGCAGAACGGTCTGTGCTTATGAGGACTGTTTACAAATGGCATAAAATGTCATTCTGATGTAATATATATTGTAATTCTCTGGAAGTAATTAATCGTTGCTCAAGCCCACAATTTATATTTGCCTAATGGTCATGATTAAAACAGTGACATTGATTGATTGTAATTTTATGATGCAGTATGTGATGATTTCAAATCCACCAAAAATGCAGTAGATTTTAATATGACATTGTGCATTGAGTATGGCTGAACTGTGTATAACGTGGTCTGGTCAGCTGTGAAAAAGCAGAAAAGGTGCTATTTTACATTCTTGTTGTATCGTTCTTATCACATGTGCTTGGTATCATTGCAATGTGGAAATCACATATTTCAAAGCCACTCGATAATTAATTATGCATGTACTTGCTGCTGCAGGCCTTTGATGTGGTGGAAAAGAGCTACTTCGATACAATAGATGACGCTCTGGCTGAGAAAGCTCACCTATCCAACTACCTCCCGCCACACAATGAGGTATACACACGTTCACACACATGTTGTAGTCGATTTTAAGTATATTGAAATATTAAGCGGAAAATTGTAATACGAGTTGGTTTACACAGTAAATTCAAATATTTACATCAGTGTAAACTTATGGTGCTAATTTGTATTTTCAGTGCTTTTCATTATATAAGTCCACCTTAGTTCTTCACTACACTTATCCCGTGCTAGTCATATATTTATATTTCCTTCTCAGCCTCATATTCACTTGGATTTCACCTCATCTTTTGTCTCTTGAACATTGTCTTTTCCCCCCCCTTTTTTTCAATTGGCCTCATCGTACCTTTCCCCACTAATCTGCCTTCTCCAATTTGTTTTTTCCCTTTTTACTATCTCTCTTCTCTTTCCTCTGTCATCCTCCCACTCAATTCATTATCTTTGTTCTCTCCGTTTTCCTTCATTGTTTGCCTTCTGGCTGGTCAGAATATGTCATTCCACCAGCTCTCTTCTCAGAGTCAGAAGGTGCAGGAACGACTGAAGGAGGTGGAGCAGGAGGTTTCTGGAGGCACTACGGCAGTGGTGGCATTGATTCTCAACAACAAGCTCTATGTGGCAAACGTTGGTATGGAAACATGATAACGCATGCTTGAATAGCGCCAATACTCGATTTGACATATTTTACAATGATTTTTCTGGTGTTATTGTTTGATTGGGCCACATATCCATCGAATGAAAAAAAAAAAAAAAAAGGAAAAAAAAGCAGTAGACTGCAATATGTGTAAAAGACTCTTCAATAGCACACGGATGGTTCAAATCACTTTGCACCAGCAGGTGTCAGACTTGACACAGATTTGGTGTTTGGTTACTCTATGTTGGATCAGCCGCAGAGTGAAACCCAGTGCTTATTCACACTTAACCATTGAGACTTATAAAAATGAACCATCTCAATAAAACATTTAATTTATAATCGATTGATCAGTATAATAGCGCGCGCAGTCCGGGTAGCAGTTAATTAGCTGCATTGGATGGCTATGATTTCTTGTTTGGAGGTTTTTCTCATATTTGTGTTGTTATATTTGGATTTCTAGTTTTGATTAAAGAGAATTTAAAAAAATTAAAAAGAATTGACTGAGGCCAAAATGATTCAGCTAAAACAGTCTTAAATGTCACCTACTGGCTGTGGAGCAAGATGGTTTATTCTAACCAGGAATTAGAAATAAAAAAAAAGTAGTACAGTTTATTTTCAGATGCTTAGAGAATAATTTGAATTAGTGCTAATGAAACTGGTACATGATATTTTCTGGTTGTCAAATGTAGTGCTGCCAAATTCCAGTTCTCTAATTAGAGAAGACAATTGTGTGATACTTAGCTAACATGGAGGTTAATTCTGGATCTACAGCATCAGTTGTCAGTAGTCTGAGCAGCCAAGTTGAAGCTGTTTCTTTAAAAGTTTCTATAACTTTTATGTTAACCCTGCCCTTTTATTTTGAATAAGTAAGGTGTCCAAACTTCTAGTTGGTTCTCAACATAATCCCATTTGAACTATTTTTGCTTATTTCTAAAAAGATGCTTTTCTTTTTTTAAAAGGCTTAAAGGACTATTTCAAGCTTGAAAGGGTAATGAATTACTCTTTTTTTCCATTTGTGTAGATATTTAACAACTCTTCACATTACGTGTTAGTTAAGCAATGTTCTCATCAGAGAGCAGCCTCTCTTCTTTTGTCGAGACTTCTCTTGCTTTGTGATGTTGTAGCCAGTTGAGTCCCTGTCGAGCACTCCAAGGCAGGTGGGCGTCCAGAATCTTTCTGTCGTTCTGATGTTTGATGTTAGACCTTGTTCTTTGGGTAAAAAAAAAAAGATCCAGGAAGCATCTGGAAAAGACCAAAGTCAACCCTGCTCTTGTTTTCTAATAAGGTGGTTTTGTGCCGAGTATCTGTTGCTGCAGCGTGAAACTTCAGGGTTTTGTTAAGGCTGTATTTTTGGCTATTATATTTCTACCTTGCGTCAAAATAACAGTTGATATCGCAAATATCAACCAACTGAATATTTCCCACAGACTGCAAAAGTTGAAGGTTTGATAGTTTTGGGCTGCCATAGCAACATGATGGTGCATTTGGCTGTAAGTTGTTGTGATGAATCAATAAAAACAGAATGATTATTGTAATTTTACATTAATGAAAACATAATAATGAATATATTGCATTTCTGCTCATAGATTGCCCTAAATTATGTCACATACTGAAGCTGTAAATTTGTGTCAGGAAACTTTCTACTATCTAGGACTGTAATGCTGTTAAGTTCGTACCCAGTTTCCTTAACACAATTAAGAGTCAGAGTCGCAGCTTAAGAATAAAAAGATTTACTTGCAAGGAGTGCGAAAGATGTTTTACAACCAGAATTTGCACTGATATACATTGGATAGTGACAGAATATATACACATGCTATATACACATGCAAGCTCACACACACACCCAGCTTCACAGAGAGGACTACCTCCTCCAAACCAGTCTTATCTGGCTTCTGCAGTCCAGAAAAGACCTGTGTGACTCTCAGAGAAACAGTACTTTCCGGCTCAGCAGAGCTGTTTCTCTTTAAGCACGCAATGTTTTCACTGCAATGTACCAATATAACAATATATATATTATATAATTAATATAACAATTCAGATAATTCAGGTTCTTAACAATTTGACAAGATTTTAAGTGGTTTCTTTACCTCCAGGTCAACATGCAAAGTGTCCAATACAGTGAAATCATCCTAGTGTTGCCAACTCATCATTTGCCCATAGAAAAGTTCTTAGATTATGGATTTTATAGCCAGTAATCAGAAAAACTCAGAGAGTGCAAGAGAAATCCCACAGATAGAAGAGCAGAAGGTTTTACAGTGAACAAGGACTTTTGTTCTCAGGTTGCATACTAGCAGATGATGATTCTAAACTCATCCCCATAATAACAGCCATAATTTAGCAAAATCGCCTGTAAGGATAGGCCAATGTATCGGGCTGATATTTGCGTTTTTACTAGTATCGGCATCAGCCAATTCGCTGGTGCGTTCGCCGATATGTTTTTCTCGGCATGATTTACAGACAGGCCTCCTTAGGCAGCTCTGTGTTGTTGGAGACGCTGCAGTCCACATGCAGAGCATGCCGCCTCCCTCCAGCAGAGTAGCGGGAAGCCTGCAGCATCAGCTTCAACACTGCACATCTGCCTCACTGATTCCAACAGGTTGATTCCCATTTCAATTTTTTTCTAACCATTATTATTAAAAAGAAAACTGTTCAGGGGCCATATTGTTCTGTATTATTTTTATTAAAATGTTGAACTGTAGCATACAAAGATTAAGCTGTTACATGCTACATAACATTACTTGTTCTAAATTTTGTTTTGAGTTAAATAAATGTTTCTTTTTCTTTAAACAAAAATTAGACTCGTAACATTTGTTTTCATTGTGTCATTTTTATTTTGTAAATTAGGGGAGCAAAAGCATATCAGCCCCAAATATTGGCTCCAGGAAATCACCATACCATATCAGCCAAGGATGATGTAAAAAATAAATAAAAATGAGAATGGAATCAGCATCAGCCCTTAAAAAATTCATATCGGTCGATCCCTAATCTCCTGCAGACGACAGTATGAAGCTTGTATGTGCTCTTCTCTTTTTTTCTTTGTTTTTTTGTGAGGAGATCCACAACTAGTTCCTTCAGCTGCAGAATAAAAATGAGTTGTCTTTCATTACTATTCTAATACTCAGTCCTCTAGGCTATTTTAGATCTATAACTGTGAGGAAGTTCATTGGGTGACTGTGGGAAATGCATCAGCCTCAAGGAACCACAGTCGCCCCTAAGAAGGCTTTCCCTTTAGAGTCATCAAAGTTAATGTCAAAGATTTTCACTCACTGATGCAAATTCTGATAGCTTTTTTCATTTAATCAAGGGTGTGAAACATAAAATAGCATGTCCTATAACCCTTTTATATGCATTGTTTTAGATGGTTGTGCCACTTTTTGCTTACATCTTTAATTCTGCAGCTGAGGGTATTAATTGGTAATGCCCTTTCATGAGAGAGTCAAAAGTTCAACAGCTTAGAGTTGCAGGGAGGTTCAAGACTTAGAATGATGCTCATTAAATCACTTGCAGCTGTTTGTTGATGTGGAATATATTCTAGCGGGGAGTAGGAGTCTGTATGTCGAGTAGGGTACATGAATATTCAGAATTGGAACTAGATACGATAGATAGATAGATAGATAGATAGATAGATAGATAGAATACTTTTGCACATATGAACATGAAACCAAGTGAATGTTCCTACAGTATTTTCACACACAGTGATGTGGCCGATTGAATGGCCTTGTCTGCTAATCAGATTGTCAGCACACACACAGCCTCAGGCATTTCCAGATCATAGACTTAGGCGGGATTGGTCTGGAACTACATGGAGGTTTTGTTCAGTGGCCCGGAAGTGTAATTATAAAAGTTAATTAATCATTGATCTTGTTTGGCTTTTTCAGCAAATAATCAAAGTAGCAGCTTCTTGATTGATTAATTTATGAGGTTGTTTTTCCCTGTTAGGTGGCTTTGATTTTTTTTAATATTTTTTTTTAGATTAAGAAATAAATATTTTAATTGAGTTTGCAACACTAAGATGCATGTTGACTGGTTAGTGCTGTTGAGGTCTAATATGTCTAATATTTTGCACTCTTTTTGTATTCACACAGGACAAACAATGAAATCAGCTTTTAATGGAATTCAGCCCAATAAAGACCAGAAGAAGTGTCGACTAAAACATATCCAGTCTTTTCAGCGTGAAACATTTTCAGTTGATAGGCACAGTTTTAAATGAGCTTGTGTCAAATGCTACAGGTCTTAAAATAGTTGGCACGGGGCATGGTTGCCATGGTATAGCATCTCCTTTGCTTTTGAGAAGAGTTTGAAAATGTCTGGGTATGGAGGTTATGAGCTCCTGGAGGTTTGGTGTTGGAATTCAGTCCAATTCTTGTCTTTGATGTATTTTCTTCATTTAATGATGGGAAAAATGTTTTCTATTGGTGAGAGGTATGGACTGCAGGCAGGTCATTTCAGCACCCGGACTCTTCTCCTGTGAAGCCATGCTGTTGTAATAGCTGCAATATGTGGTTTAGCATTGTCCTGCTGAAATACACAAGGCCTTCCTTTAAAATAGATGTTGTGTGGAGGGGAGCATGCGTTGCTCTAAAATCTTTATATATATTTCAGCAATCAAAATTCCTTTCAAAACATGCAAGCTGCCCATACCGTATGCACTTATGCACCCTCATACAAGAGATACAGGCTTTTGAACTGAATGCTGATAACTATGGAGGACCAGGAGAGTCAATGAAAATGTAATACAGCATTTTCATGATGATTAATTGTGAGAGAAAAATATAGATTACTAAATATTTTTCAAATTTAAACAATTCATATAAAAAGAAATTTAAGATTTCCAAAGCATTTTGTAATTTCACATTTGAAATGGAATAATTAAAGAGGAATTACATATTGTATTCATTAATTCATTATTAAATCCTGTGATTTGAAAATGCATTTTCAAGTCCTTTTTTTCAAAGCAGAATTAAATGACACAATTCATAAATTTGGTAAGAAATACCTTTCCATATACATTTAAAAAAGTTATTCCCTTTACCAATTTCTTTTAATCAAATCATTTTTGCAAATTTCTTAATGGTTTACCCTTGCCGTGACCCTTCTGGGCCTTGAGCAGTGACAACAAAGTTTAACCAATCACAGCCGCTCCACGTTGGGCACAACATGGTATCCGGATCTCTCATTGGTCAGACAATTACATTTGCATTTTTGTGTTTTTACTTCGCCAATTTAGCGAAGTAAAAGGACAGAAAACACATGAAACTTGAAGAGAAACTCATCTAACCAAATTTATGAATTGTGTCATTTAATTCTGCTTTTAGAAATGGGACTTGAAAATGTATTTTCAAATCACAGGATTTAATAATGAAGTAATTCCTCTTTAATAATTCTATTCAAAATGTGCAATTACAAAATGCTTTGGAAATTTGATTTCTTTTTATATTAATCGTTGAATTTGAAATTATATTTAGTAATCTATATTTTTATTTTGCAATTAATCATCATGAAAATGCTATTTTGCTTTTTTGATGACTCTCCTGGTCCTCCATAGATAAGACGGTGAAAGGGCTGTCCTCATTAGCCTTGGAGTTCCCACTCTGAAACAGTCCATCTCAGATGAGACTTGCCCCACCGGACACAGCAGCGCTTCTGGACCAGGTTCAAATATGGCTTCCGTTTTGCATGATGGAGCTTTAGTTACAGATGGCATAGAGGATTAGGTTTATTGACAGTGTTACAATTACTAATGACAGTCACACAATCGTTCCGATGAGTCTGAGGGCCCCAAGACCACGGACATCCAATAAAGGTCTTGGCTTTGTCCCTTAAACACAGAGACGTCTCCAGTTTCTATGAATCTTTTGATGATGTCGATGATGCGGTTTGATATTGAGGAACATTGTTTTTGAAGTATTCCACATTTTTTAAGCACTCTTTCACAGATTGGATCTGTACTACATCCCTTTTTTAGCTAATTGTGTTACAGGCATGATATCAATTAACTTAATTACTTGCTATATAGTTGCCCAGCTGAATCTTTTTTAACTTTATTGTTTTCTCAGCCATTTGTGGCCTCCGTGCCAACCATTTTGAGACCTGTAGCAAGCGACAAATTTGTCATGAGCCCATTTTTTGCATAAAATTGTCAAATTTCTCAATTTTAACATTCAATCTGTATGTCCTGATGTGAGTAAAATATTGGGTCATGGGATTTGATTTTTTTTTTTGTGGGTTTTTTTTCATTTTGTTCCAATTTAAAGAAAATTCCAACTTTTCTGGAAATTAGGTTGTATGTCGATGTGTTTTTTTGCAGAACTAATACCTGTGATGTCAGTTCCTGTGTCAGCCAGGTCAGTGAGCTTTGCTCAATACCAACAGCTTCAAATTGAGTTGTTACTAAACGCATCCTTGCTTTTCCGACTCCACTTGTGAGGCTTGCTCGTGTAGTTGAAAGTATATTCTGACTGAGGCAGAGAGGTGAGGCCCAAACACAAAGATGTGTCCTGTCAGATGGGCAACAGCCTTTCTTCTAAAAAGATGAGAAAGATTAACAATCTTTCTTACGAAAAGGTTCTTGAGCTCTGATTGGTCCTGTCCTAACCCTGTCATCATACCCATTCAGCCCTCCATCAGGGTATTCCTCTTGGACTTAATCACTGCACTAGCATAAATGTGTTGTTTTGCACTCTGCTTAAAATGCTTTTCTGTGGCTCCAGGTACCAACCGAGTCCTGCTTTGCAAGTCCAGCAGCGACGGGCAGAACCAGGTTCTTCAGATTGGTCGGCCACACAGTACTGACAACGAGGACGAGCTGCAGAGACTGGCTGGTCTCGGTGAGAACCACAGATATGTTGATGGCTGTCCAGAGAAATGATAGGACAGTGAAGTAAATCCAAATACTGTCTCTTAAATGACCCCCTCGTGTACTTTTCATTATGAAACAGACACTCAGTAGTTGACTCTATTGTAAGGTGTTGTAATTCTGTGCTCGGCAGTGAGATTCTGTGAAGAAACTTGTATAAATGCCAAGCATATTCCTTTTTTGTATCTGTAAAGAATCTGCAGTGTTGGGGTGTAGGATAGAAGCAATTGTAGTTATTAGTGATGATTGATAATTGTCCATAGACAATTGTTAATATTCAATAAAGTTATGAAATTAACTCAGGGCACTATTGGTTTTTAAGAACTTATAACTATGCCTTAATATCAGCCTTGCGGGTCTGTCCTCGAGACTTCCTTGTGATTGGTCAGATTGTGATTACTTGTTTCCGGATGTTTGATTCTGCAGCCACTTAGCTTATTTGCTGCGAATAAATCCAGGGAGAAGCCGAAACAGGACTCGTGCAAAATTAGCGGGCTGTGCTATGCAGCTCTGTCTACGTATAGCACCCCATAGACTGATCGCTACATGTCATTTGTATATAATAAACTTGTTTTGTTTGTTTTTTTAAACTTTGCCCTGTGTAGTTTACCGGCACACCAGCCCAGCTGCCACCTGCAAATCTGGAAAAGAAACTGTAATACAAGGCTTTTGCCCTATGCTTGAGTTTAATCACACACTCCATCTACGTCAGCTACACGGGCCCAATCTGAAGCAGACGCCACGCTGCTGAAGAGACCTAAAAGCCCAGAAAGATGTTAAGTGGCTTGCGGCTATCAAGCACATTAATGCTGACAGTACACCTTGAAGTCCTTCAAAATATAAGACAATAATCCAGTCACAGCATGGTTCAGTCCTGTACTGCCATGAGCTTCGCCTCATATGTTTTTCTAGCCTTGACACTGAGGTGATCAATATATCTGAATGATATTATGGATCATTTTCTTTCAAAACTGATTTAGAATCTTTAAAACTATGAGAACAAATTGCACACTTTAACACAGATGCTGAGTTAGTTTTCACTGGCTAGATGGAGACGTTGTATGTGGCATGTTGATCAGTCATGTGATTATTCTGTTGTTCAGGTCCTTCTCTGAATGATTCTAAAGCAAACATTGACCCACGCCAAGGTCACCTCTGTCTGTATTTTCATCCGCCCTCTTCCACCCACTCCCACTTCCTGCATCTATTTATTACTCCCTTCCCATTACAGAATGTCTTGCTTCACCTTTGGATTCCCCTTAAACTCGTCTTCTAAATGTCCTCACCGTCTCCTCCCCTGTGTCTCCAACGTGTCTCCTCTTCATTAGGTGTGGATTCAGCTCGTGTAAGACAAGCAGGGCAGATAGCTGGACAGAGCAGCACCAGGAGGCTTGGAGACTACCGGGTCAAATTTAACTACAACGAAATTGACCTACTCAGGTGAAACCTTTATTCATGATATTGTACAGTGGCTACACAACCCCCACAGTCGGTACATTGTTTTTTGGCTACCTACTTGTTCTGCTTTCAGGAAATGCATTGGTGTTTTGTCCATTAATCAACTGCAAATCCCTCAGAAAAATCAATACTCTGAAACACCCTGAATAGCAACGTTGCCAAGCTGAATCAGTCAGCTCAAACCTAAAGTTAATTCTGTCATTTTTTTCCAATTGTTTTTCTTTTCTTTGTTTTTGAGTTCTGATGATGTGGAAAAAATTGGTCAAATTATTCAAAAGATTAGACAAAAAAGATTTAAAGTCTTCTAAATATCCCTGAACCAAAACAAATGTGTGATGTGTGTGAAAAAGATTTTAGGCAAATCACTGAAGTTTCTGTTCTTGTTGGGAGAGGTGATCTGAGGTCTTATATCATGTAAAGCCCTTTGTGCTGCTTTTGTATGAAAAGTCCTTTTATAGATAAAGTTTAATTTGATTTGAAGAATATCTGGCAGCTTCAAGAGCACTCTGCTGAATGGTGAAATACTCTCTCAGTGTGCTTATTCCCAAAAATGTTGAAATTTAATTTAATAACTAATATTTTGAATAAATATCAGGTGCTTTTTGCAATGGAAAAACAGTAAAAACCAGTGCAAAATCATTCATTTTAGGTCGTAAGAATCACAAAAATACACCACAAAATCCTTGAAGGGCTGATTAGGGCATCCAGTAAAACTTGTAGTTTTTGCAAATCATTCTAGGGCTCTAGTGGCCTTTGGCCTAGATTGATAGGAAAGCGAGTCGAAGAGCATAGGCAATGACATGCAACAAGGGGCCCAGGCCAGAATTCCAGCCTGGGCCGGTGGCGTCAAGGTGGTGTAGTCTCTCTATATTTGAGGGCTGCTCAACCAGTTCAGCTAAATGCTACCCCCAATAAAACATTGTAAAGAAATGTCACTATTTGATCCTGTCAGAGCGTTCCAGCCTCTCTGCTCCTATAGCTGAGCTTCCTTAAATCCCTTCATTTTCATGCATTCTTAGCTCATACTTCCCATTTCGTGCTTTTGTCTGGCACCCAGTTAAAATAAACCCATGTTTTTGTCAGTGCATTTAAAAAATATATATATAAACTTAAATCAGACACAGACTATTTATAGAATTGAATTTTTAGTTCTGTCAGTAAGAGCAGGAAATGCAGTACAAAATGGACAAAGTATTAGTGATTGTATCAGTGAGATCAGCAGGTTTGTAGTCTGTAGGTCAGGTGCAATAAGGTCTTTTCATTTCAGCTTCTTCTGTCTGATGTCTTTTGTCTCTCTTTGATCCTCTCCAACCCAACCGGTTGAGGTAGATTGGAAAAACCTCCAGCAGAACCCTCCCTGAGCCGGGTTCTGCTGGAGGTTCCTTCCTGTTAAAAGGGAGGTTTTCCTAGCTGCTCAGGATGGGGATTGGATCGAAAACTAGATT
>JAOXYM010000004.1:21437925-21456444 GCA_028567055.1 Leptatherina wallacei | reverse complement strand
GAATCAATGTTTGACAATCAGATTGGCTCAAACTGATTGTCTGTAAAACGCCCTGAGATGACATTGTTGTGATTTGGTGCTATACAAATAAAGCTGAATTGAATTGTCTTTGAATAGCCACAGTTATTTTTTTTATCATTTCTCATCTCTTTTGCATCTAATCATTCCCTTTTTTTTCTCTTTTTAAAAAAAAAAAAATCTTTCGCAACTGATATATCCGTTCTCTCCTTTCCTCCTCCACCGTTAGTTCGGCCAAGTCGAAGCCAGTCATCGCCGAGCCAGAGATTCATGGCAGCCACTCTTTGGATGGCATGACAGGCTTCTTGTTGCTGATGTCGGAGGGTTTCATGAATGCCCTCGAGTCGGCTCATGGTGCAGAACAGGTCAATCAGGTTAGCAGATATGTCTTGAAAACTTTTCCTCCTCCACTTTGTTTTTTTTTCTGTTTATTAGATGCTTGTCGTCTTTTCTTGTCAAACCATCTGCTCTGCTATTCATGGTTATTTTTATTGTAAATGTAAATTGTCTTTGCACTCTCCCTACTAGCCTTCACCCATTGTCTTTAACCTCCTTCTCCTCTTTCACTGATGTCCATTGCTGTTTAATTGTTTCCATTTCTATTCTTTGAACTTTGAAGTTCAAGTCCGGTTTTCTTGGCAACTTTAGTCCATCCATCCTCTTCTCCCATCTTCTCAAATTGTATTATTTTTTTATTCTATTCATTCTTCTCACTTCTTTGGTTGTAACGTTGATCTTTCTTTCTCTGACCCCGACACCTTTGCTATCCTCCATAGGAAATTGTTGCCATGGTAGCAGCAGAGCTGGCCCAGCAGACCAGTCTTGAGGCAGTGGCCCAGTCTGTGGTGGAGCGTGTCAAACGACTTCACCATGATGTTTACGTGTCTGGCCGTCAGAGGGCGACCTACTGTTCTCGGCACGAGGACATGACCCTGCTCATCCGCACACTCAATTACCCACTGGCAGATGCTGTGCTCACACCCACACAGGGTAGGGAATTTCATTTTGGAAAAATACTTCTGTTATGCCTACACCA
This sequence comes from Leptatherina wallacei, assembly GCA_028567055.1. Lineage (NCBI taxonomy): Eukaryota > Metazoa > Chordata > Actinopteri > Atheriniformes > Atherinidae > Leptatherina > Leptatherina wallacei. The sequence goes on along the minus strand of JAOXYM010000004.1, from coordinate 21,455,390 downwards.
CCACAATGTTCCCCATTTTAAATTTTATGGCTCCAAATCAGACGGAAAATGTTTTATTCATACAGATTGAAAAAGATTCTGTTGGTTGTGATAAGTGATTTTTAACCTTTGAAACAAAGTCAACTCTTAACCTCTTATCAAAGGCTGCATATTTTCATATATAATTAAATTAAAGAATAACTTCCTTCTCACTTATATTTTTTAATCAAATATGAAAATTTGTAAAAATTGACAAAGGCTGTATATACTAAGAATGTTGCATGTCAGCTCTGCAGTTGTGCATTTGGACCTCTTGTTTATTGCTCCTTAGAAATAAAATTGGGGGCGTGAAATGCATAATCAGGTCCTATTTACTTCAAACTGATAGAATTCTACCCATGCTAAATGAAAGCAATAACATCTTTCAGATTATACAACATTTTTTTTGCATTTTCAGATATGGATTGAAGCTTTAGTTCACATGTAACCAGTAGAAAACCAGACTTCAGACACATAAATAAAGACTACCACTGGAGATGGTGTCTTCTTCATACAGGTTTAAATTGTACAGCTGAGTTTCAGTTGAATATTTAATGTTTGCTGTTTTTTTAAAATCTATTTTAAAGTGTTACTTTTTTGCCTGGATACAATCATCATAAATGCATGGGCAATGCAACATGAGCTTTTTGACACCACTGGTTGCTGTGCAGTTAAAGAAATCAAACTTTCAGAAGTGCAACCAAGAATCCAAATGAACCCAAATAACAAAGTTTATCATGCTGTATGGTTTATTTATGCTGAACCATGATTCCATCTTTGATTGTTTACTTGATGATAATGATCAGAAAGAGTTTTTTTTTTGTTTGTTTTTTAAATGGTACCTGAAACATTTTATGTCAAAAGAACTCTGCTGCAACCTGTAGCTTGGAAAAAAAAATCTGATTATTACCTCTCAGTTTCATTGAATCATTTTCAGTCTTTATTTCTATGTCTTCTACTTTTTTTAGGTGGTCGTATCTACCCCGTGTCAGTGCCATACTCCAACAGCCAGAGTACCAGTAAAACCAGTGTCACCCTTTCACTGGTAATGCCCTCCCAAAGTACCCTCACCAATGGAACTAACACAGCCTCGACCCTGGAGGAGGGCACCCCTACACCAGGGTAAACTCGAGTTTTCTTCTGTCCCTGCTGGCTCTGGGATTTCCTCCACTTCTTTGTTTATGCGTAAAGACAGTTTTCACTTCCTTATAGTTTTGCTGTGGTTCACTCTGCGTAACATGTCCATCACTTTTCAGACTAGAAAAGAAGGGCTTATGAATTACAGTTAAAGTATGAGTTTTTGACAACATGCTTATCCCACAAGCTTTTATAAAAGCGATATAATATGGAATGCACACGTCACAGCACACAGGGTGTAGTCACTCTTTTGTTGTTAATGGAAGTGATGAAAACCAATTAAACCAGCTCTGCAAGAAAAAACAGTGAGGGTTTGCTCAAAGGCTTACCTGATGACATAATAGCTTCTTTATTCAAAGAAAAGGATTGTTGTTCTAAGATAATAAATGAGCTCTGACAAATACTTTGCCTGGTGCTGGCAACTACCTGTTGTATAATTTGACTAATCGCATTGCTGCTTTAACATGTCTGCTGCCTTAGAGTTCTGCCATGTGCACCTTTCTTTTTTCTTTTTTTTTCTCCCCTTCACTCCACCATCCTCAAGGATTACTAATCCAGCTTCTCATCCTTTTTGAGTTCCACTCTGTTGCCATCTGTCACTTACTGTCTGATTCACATCTGTATTTCTCTTCCTCGTGGCTGCGTCCTACATTCCTCCTTGCCTCTCCTCTCCCCGCCCCTTCAGAATGTTTCACCCAGCTACCAGCCAGGCCTCCGTTGACATCCTGCAGCCCATAATTGAACTTCCTCTTTTCCCTCATTCTCCTCCCCCTCTCTCAACCTCTGCCTTTTCTTTGTCCACTGCACCCACTCCACCCCGTCCCCTCCCTCTCTCCACGTCTCTGTTTTGTCTCTCCACCTGTGATACGGATCTTTTCTCCTCCCATGACACCCCTTCTTCCTCCTCCTCTATTCCAAACCTTATACCTGTCTCTTCCTCTTCCTCTTCCTCCTCTACTCTTTCCAACCACCTGACTTTCTCCTCTTCCTTCGACTCCTCCACTCTCCCCAGCAGTCAGAGCCCCACAGCCACCCTCCAGTCCACCAACACACAGACTCAGAGCTCCAGCTCCAGCTCGGGGGACGGAAGCCTCTTCCGCCAGAGAGGGAGTCAAGCAGCGCAGCCTGATGAGACAGGCAGGGTCCCACCCTACGTGGACTTCACTCAGTTTTACCGGCTGTGGGGAAGTGACCACAGTGATGGGCAGAGCATCCAGGGAGGCCTTGGACCCCAGTGAGGAGGATGTTGGGACCAATTGGAAGTACTGCAGCCTGGATTTTCTGGTGACAAGGAAGTACATGGACTGTGAAGAAGCCGATTATTAAGGGGTTGAAGGGATGGATCATATGCTATCAATGATTATTTTCACTTATTTTTTAACCAGAAAAAAAAAAAGAATGATTCATATGTGGGTATATCTTAGAACGACTGGGCTTCAACATCTTACACTGGGGTGTAACTAGTGAAACTGTGAGGAAATTGTGTCATCACACTTTTGCAATGTTTCTCCTTCTGTAATAGACAAATGTTCTCAACTCAATATATGAAATCCAGATTGTAAAAATGACTGTCAAATCTAAAAACAGGACTTTGAAGTTTGTAAAGTTGTCAACGATTACACTCTGCAAGGCCTTTAAAATGTTATGAATGAATATGTTTGAAAGTTCTTTTTTTATTTGTAACAAAAATACAGTATATCTCCAGATTAATCCTTCGGTTGTCTGAGCGTCTCTTCATGCACATTTCCTTTAACGTTCTTGACAACAGTCCCTCCCCACCCCTCAAAAAATCACTGGCAGCCACAGTAGGCTTTCTTCTTATTCTTATACCATGAACCTGGTATTATAAAATGTGGAGATGAGTAGCAGGAGAGAAACTTTGTCTTGGAATATGTGGCAAATGAGTCAGATGTATGAGCACCTGCACAATACAAAAGACTCAAATTGGCAATAATTTAAATGACATCTTCATTTCCAGCTACATGATGGATGGTATGTAAGATTTTTATTTTTGATCTTAAACTTGACTAGATGTTGGCGTGCCCACGTGTTACATTTCATGACACACCCTTTAGATATCTTTTGACCTTTGGGTTTGGTGCATTTTCAAGTCAAATGAGTCAGCTGACTTCTTGTGGCACTGACATTATATTCCACGGCAGATAGCCAAGGTCCAAAGTCATTGATTTGTAACTTGAGTCCACAGCATGAGACACAGGTTCACACCTCTTGGGTGCATTTTTTTTTTAATCTAAGGTAAACTTCCCTGTGAAAGGATTATGAAGTGGAACCAAAACAACAGGTTTGCATTCTTGGCTGTGAAACATAATTTACTTCTTGTTCTTAAGAAATAGAAATGGAAGCTATTGCTGACAGTTTCGCCGTATGGCTCGGAAGGGGAAAGCATCAAATGTACAATTTTACAAACCGTCATTTCTTAGCACTTTATGTCCTGAGACCTTTAAGTCACCTATACATGACAACATATCTGTGAGAATAAAAACATCATTAGTAATTTTTTTAACACTCCCTTTATTCATGGACATCAGGATATTCTCTCTTTCCCAAGTAATGCCAGTCTTCTATTGAGCTCAAATTGGTTTTATCAGGAAACTGATTAACATATACAACAAAGTAATAAACAGTAGCTGGATCTGAAAGATCACAGTGAGCTGTGTATCAAAGCAGACACAAGTATGCTGCTATTTGCTCATGTGGGTGGGAACTTTGGCTTTCTTTCTGCTTAGGTTTTAGGAACTAATTTGTGAAAAAAGTTAATTTAACTTTATAGCCTCTTGAAAATGAAGACATTTGTAAAGTCCAATGGTAAAAGATGAGAGGAAACAAGATTTTAATGCGCCCGGTTTTATAAGTTGATTATGTTTTATATGTAATATCTTGTCTACAATAATTAATAGTTGCTCTCAGAAGTGGTTGAGTGAAAAATGTGGTATTTGACAATAAAGAAACTTTTATATATGAATATATAAGATCTCATACAATTAAAAAGTTTTATTATTTTTGTATTTCAACACGGCTACAAAGTAATTTTCCCCTTTGTTTCTGCACCTTCAACCTTTATTCCTTAAGAAGTTTCAATCATAACTCCTCTCTTTATTAAAGCCACTTCCTTTTGCAGGTATTTTATCTGATAGCCTGGTGACAAAACACACTGACAGTATCTTAAAGTAACAAGCTGTGTTTGCTTTACATTTACATTCAATTTAATTTGAATTTAAATAACAAACTATCCTGTAATATGAGACTTGAGGCTTGGCCACCACTACATCAACGATTACTGAACATTGTGTGACACATTTGTTCTCCTTGTAAAGTTACTTTGAAAGCAGTTCAGCTACAGGAAGTAAGGTACATTTGCTTGCAGTGTCCTTTTTTTGTACCTGAATTAGAGCTGTTGTTTCTTGGTTGCTCTCCGCAAAGTTGGTATGTCCATCTATGGGCGTGTTCAGATTGTCAACACATCTAGTATGATGCAATGCTTGCTGTAATCTGTCAGATGAACTATGTCTGCAGGAGACATTCACAGACACAAAAATCAGGAAACGGTTTATATGGAAATGAATTTACAACTTTACCTCATAACCTGATACTGGACTGTAGAGGAAGACACCAGAGAAAGGAGAATGTGAAAGGTAAATACGCAAGATTGTTTTGTTGTGTGAAAAATCATGTCGTTGCTAATTGTTCTAATAAATAAGTATAGCTAATCGTTAAAGCAGCCAAAATATGTAAAAGAAAGTACTGTGGTTCGATACAGATAAACTAATCAGTGACAGATTTTCACCATTAAGGGTAAAAATGGCAAAGTTCAAAGAAATTTGGAATAAATATTTATTTGATCTCTTGTTCGAACTGACGGCTTCTCACTGCTTAGTCAAATAAATGCACTTTGTTCAAAGCATCCTTAATCTGATGTCTGTTTAGATTTTCAATCATTTGTGTGTTAAAGTTATTTTTCATGCAGCTTTGTGTGTTAATAATTGTTGTGACATTTGTGATTTTTTCTGAACACAAGGGGGGAAACCGAAACAGGCAAAAATGTCAGAAAATGTGCGCTCATAATATCCAGATCGTAAAATAATATTGCAGAAATGAGAACCTATTCCAATAAGCAAAGTTTTCAACATACTCAAAAGTTTGATGCTTATGAAGGCATAGCTGTCTTTCTAGCCGTAATGAACAACTAGATAAAATCGATTAGATTAGATGCTTTTTGAACCAGGAAACACACTTTTGATGTCTTTCTCTGCCCATATAGACCTTTTTGTTTAACTACCCTTGTCTTGGTTTCTGCACAGTTTTTATATCCGAGGGTTTCCCACTGAGTTCGTATGTGAGATCTCCAGACAATAATGTTTCAGTATGTCTAGATACAGTATGAACCAAAGTCAGTTACATCTCGGACGCCATATTAGAAGGCTGTGTTGAATATTTTACATTGTGTATATGGATGACGTGGATGTCGAGTGTGTGTGTGTGTGTGTGTGTGTGTGTGTGTGTGTGTGTGTGTGTGTGTGTGTTTAACTTAATAAAATTTCCATTGGGCAAACCGGTTTAAAAAGTAGATGATTATTGCACTCGACTTGTTTAGACTTGTTTTGTGAAGCAGCACTGAAAGTTTTTACAGGCTGCACCTGCAATTTACATTTATTGAATTTTTAGCCCATGAAAGCAGCTATTGTACTGAACTGTATCACCACTCTTGCATAATATATTGTCAGTCATCTATATGCTACCAAAACAACCTCAGCTCATTGACAGACTCTACATGACACTTGCCATATGTGCCACATACTCTATAACATGATGATAGAACAGCTGGACTACCAAATCTCCTTCTTTGAGTTTGTTGAACCTTGGACATATTCATTGTCGAGCTTTGTCTTTCTGGGGATGTTCAGGTCCAATCTTGTGCCTGAAACAAATCTGTCTTTGTTTTGATTGCTTGCTTCATTTTCCCCACCATTTCTTCTAAGTCCAGTATCTCTAGCTAATATAATTTGATTGATTAAATGAATATGATTAATTTCATCCAGATTCTTTTCGGTTGCTTTGTGGCATAATTGAAAAGTTTTAATGGAAAAAAAGCTTTTTGGTTTTATGTGCACATGGGAAATCCAAATATCAGCAACTTCATTTCAGTAATGTAGATTATGCTTAGGTGCAATATCAAGAGCATGAATGGAGCCACCTCCCAAAGCAAACAATTGTAATGTTTGTTTATTTAGCTTTTCCCTCCCTCTTGTAGAAAAGCTGCAATCTTATATTCTATATATAATTCTTATCTAGATGACAGTTGAGGCTGAAAGTTGACAGCCAGTTCACTCAGTTAATCTTCTATCTCACATTGTGCAAGTTTTCACTGTACAGCCAAAAGGAATTCCTTAATATTCCCAGAAAGAAAATTTGCAACTCTTAAGGTTTTTATTTCTTTATCTTACTTCAAACCATGTTCTAGCTATGGTTCTGCTCCTTAGGACCAATATTAGCTTCATAACCGTGCTGTTTAAGGCAGCTGCCTTTTGTCAGAAGCAAAAATTCAATAACACCCTCAGGGGATGATGCTGACAAGCTCACATCAATATTTGATAAAGGGAGGCACATTGTGAGATGTGGCTTTCTAAACCCTACCCCCCAATGGCTGCTGATAGCTCAGAGGTAGAATAAATGCTGGCTTTGAAGTTAAAGATCCCAAACTGAGATGAGGGATGTTGCACGACTGGAAGCCTAACATCCAGCTGGAAATGCTGTATAACAAGCTGAGATGATGCCAATGTGTCAGATTTACTGACACTGCTTAAAACATTATGGGTCATAGACCACTGTAGGTCCGAATAGTGAGGAATCTTCTTAAATTTGTTATGAAGTTGTACTTAATAAGGCTTTTACGAAAACTTTCCGTCAGTCAGATTCATGAACATGTTCGTAGACCGCAAAATTGTTTGTATCTTTCCTCTTAGATCGGTGAATACTTTGCAAAGGTAAACACCCATAAAATGCTCATAAAGTTACATGAGGCTCACAGCCGTGTGCAAAACACACACAGCCATCAGTGAGACTGACAAGGAAATGTAAGAAGCATAATGACAAAAAAGTGAATGAAAAGAAAAGATGATAATAAAGATGTGCACGGAAGCCGGATTGTCCTCATTTTTAAATGTTAAATTAGTTATAAATAACCTTAGTGACTGTCTCTTAACTGAGTGTAAAATAAATAAATGAAAGATTAATGAATAAAAGTCAATAAAAATGTCAGGCCTGATACTGCAGTGAGGAAGCGATATCTTGGGGACCCATTCACACCAGAAGCCAGACCACCCAGACCAGGGCAGGCCGGAGTCTGCACCACAGCCATTGGGCTGCAGCGCAGAACATCCAGCCCCCCAGGCAGTCATAACTGATGCAACGACCCTGCAGATTGAGCAGGCAAAGCCACCGGTAGAGGATCCCCATGAGGAAAATAATGGCAAGATCAAATAAGCATAAAAACAATAAGAACAAATAGGAGCAAAAATAAAAATACACATAAAGGAGTTCATGACAATGTATTCATTTTATTTAGCACAGACCAAGTCATTCGAGGTCCTTCACTTTTTACAACACCAGTAAGGCAGAAGATAGAGAGCCCATTACCTGGCAAGAAACCCCAAATAGTGACACTCAAAATGTCACCAAAAATGGGGAGCAGTGTGAAACCTGGACTGCGCCATCAATTTTTTCAATGGACGTGAGAACAGCCTGTCTCAGGAAATGACAGCTCAATGTGCAGCGAACGTTCGGAATTGCAACCGTTTTCAGACACCTTTGACTTCCAGTCGAGGTGAAGAATTGAGAGAGTTTCCACGCTCCCAGAAGAAAGCAGCCCCAAGAATTGGCAATGTCCAGGGGGAACGACTCCATCAACCAGCTACTGGTAACTCCACAAATTCTCTACACGGAACAAGAGGTACATCCCCAAAAGAGAATGCAGGTTCACAAATCCTGCAAACAATGTCCATAGATCAGCATCAGAACTCCACCAAACAGAGGTGGACAATCTGAGGAATCAAGTGGAGGATCTCAAAGCATGGCTGCAGAAAAAGAAACCGTTTCTGACGGATTGAAGCAGAACAGGAATCTGAGTCTTACAAAAGCCAGGTATACAACCTCACCAAGGAGGTGGATGATCTAAAGAGCAGACTACGGAATAAAAATCAGCTTTTCACTTTGGAGAAAGAGAAGAGAGTTAGAGCTGAAAAGGCAGCTCAAAGCTCCTGGGAAATGTTTGTGGACATTGAAAGGCAACAGCAAAAAGAATACCGTCTCAGGAGGTAAGCAGAACTGGAGCTGAATAAGTACAAAGACATTGGTGAGACAGCAAACACAGAAGGTCAGAGTACGCCCAGACAGGTAGAACCCCAGGTGGAGAACCTTGATGAGCTGGAACATCTAAAGAAACGGTTAGAAAATTAGATTGCATCTAACCAAGAGATGAAATCTAAACTGAGATTTCAGGAGGAGACAATACAAGATCTGGAGTGGAAGGTGGCCGAATTTACTGTCAAACTCAAGATGGCAACTGGTACTCCTTAGAACCTAAATCTGATATCTGAACCAGGTTGGCCTTTAGATGAAGAACAATCCTCAGAACCATCTGTGGACTTGGACTCTCAAGACCCAGAGCTGCAAGCAGCCTCAAACCCACAGGTGGTCTCAGAACAGATGGACCACCAACCCCTGGAAGTCGCAAGACCAGAGCCAGACTTGGATTTACTGTCAAACCAAAGAGAACAATCAGCATCTCAGGTGTCAGAAACAACTGTAGACTTCCAACCAAAGGAAGTGTCTGGGCCAGAGGAGGACTTGTCATCGAAGGTGGACTCCAAAATATCACAGACACCACAAGCACTGGTCTCTGAAGTCTTCTTCTCTAAAGGTGATCCCAGAGCAGAGGTCACCAGACCAGCTGAGACCAGACCAGAGGAGACCATACCAGAGGAGATCATACCAGAGACCTCATTACAATGGAGAAGATTTGAAAAATGGATGTCTTCAGCACATTATAATACACCAGACCATACGACAGGAGACCAGACCAAGGGAGGCCAGAACAGGAATGGCCAGACCAGAGGAGACCATACCAGAGGTCTCGCTACAGTGGAGAAGATTTAAAAAACAGATCTCTCCAGCACATCGGTACCAACACCAGACCAGACCAGAGGAGACCACACCAGAGGAGGCCATACCAGACCTCCTTACTATGGAGAAAATTAATAAAACTATCTCTCCAGCATATTTACACCATAAAATTATATATATTAAATTAATATATTCAATATTCAAACAATATAAAAAAATATCAACATAAATTTTTTTATATATCATATATATTAAATTAATATATTCAATCTTTAAGAAGGGGGACCGGAGGGTGTGCTCCAGGGGGATCACACTCCTGAGCCTCCCTGGAAAGGTCTATTCAGGGGTACTGGAGAGGAGGGTCAGAAATAGAGAGAAATCCAAAGGTCCCGCTGAAGCTTCTGTTAATGAGGTACAACTGCTGGTTTCATGCATCTCTGCATGAAACCTGCACGGTATCTTTTAACTTATCTTGCTTTCAACCTTTTTAATGATTGTTTTTGTGTGTTTAAATGATTTTATTATAATTCTAGCTGCTTTTTTTCTTTTTTCTTATCTGTAATTTTTTAAATGTTTTATGTAAAGCAATTTGAATTGTCTTGAACCTGAAAATGTGCTATACTAATAAACTTGCCTTGCCTAATTATGGTTTTCGTTATTTTTTTACATAAATTTATAATGAAAATATTACATATTCTGACTTTAAAGTTTTGTCGCTGGTCTATAGAGCTCTGAATGGTTTAGAACCAAATACATCAGTAACCTCTTGACCCAGTATGAACCTACCAGACCCTTCAGGTCACCTGGATCTGATCTTTTATCAGTTCCCAGAGTCAGAACCAGACATGGAGAAGCTGCATTCAGCTTCTATGCCCACAAAGACCCTCCTGTTCTCTGCTGTATTTACATAGTTTTCATTTAAAAGTCCAAATCTGCACCGTTTGTTAAGCTTGAATTTTTAAACTTGATAATGTTTTTAATACTGTTTTTAATTTAATGTCCGTTATTTCTCTTGTTTTTGATTTTAAATTATCTCTAAAAAAATTTTTTTTGATCTTCTCATCTAACAGTTCTATGGTGTGACAGGCTACTGGTGCTACTGGTCTTGGGCTTATTCCAGATCTCAAAGAACATTAAACTATGCATCACTATAGACATTTTTGTCCATTTAGGCAAATTTATTCGCTATATCTGGCTGTTATTTTGGCTGTGTTAATGCACATTGTCCTTTTTTCTCTTCACAAATTTTAGAATTTAATTATTATTTTATGTAATTGCATCTCATGTTTAGGCCTGTCATGGGGCTGGCTTTAGTGTGGAACGGTAAAAATGAAACTTAAAAAATAACCCTAAACATCACAGAATGCATAGCCTACTTACATTTTGTAATAGCTATTACATTTTTTTTTCTTTTTAATGGGGGGGAGGGGGGGGGGGTATCACAAAGCAGTTGTGCTTCGGGCACCCAAATGGCTAGCAGCGGCCCTGAACTGAGGCGCAGCAGCAGTTGCTCTTCTGCTCGTCCAACAATTCCTCCAGCTTGCTGTTCCTCTGGCGCCGACCTCAGGCCACATAACGTTTGTCAGCGAGTGTCTACAAATAGCATCGTTATCGCTTCATACTCAGTGAACATTAATCACAGCCTCACTGGTTCTATATTTTGTTTTTACAGTGTTTCTCGGTTTCTTCAGAGAGTGTGTGAGCAGTTGGGTATGCAGTCTGTAGATATTGGACACTTCGCTAAGCATCACTGGAGAATGAACAATCTTTCGGCGTGAGCCTCTCTGTACTCGCTCACTCCCACCTTCCATTTTTCTCATACAAGATCTTGTGTATCTCCTGACTTGCGACCCCGTAGTCCCGCTAATAAGCAGCATAACTGGGAGGAGCTCTCTTCTCGCGGGGCTCCTCCTTCCCGTTCCCTTCGTTTTCTTTCTCGGTCCGCCTCCACACACACGCACACACACACACACACACTGGTCTCCACCTCCTCCTTCTACCAGGCTGCTGTATCGAGAGAGGGGAGATGAAAAAGACGTTTAATAGAGGACAGTTGTGGATTGGATTTCTTATTTTTGTCTGAATCTAAAAGGCGTGACGGAGAGTGCAGAGCGCCGCAAGGAAGAGAGGGAGACGCATCACGGAGGGAGATAGAAAAGACGGAGGGGGGAGGCGACTGTGGGTCGTAAACACGATAGAAAACAGCGAATAGGACGGCAGACAGCGGCGATCACCCCCCACTGTCACCCCCGTGTCTCTTCTCATCTCCATCCTTTTCACACTCTCGTGCGCATCAGAGCAGCTCGTTATTGTTTTTCCTTTTTTTAACAGTGTGAATTCACCGTCTCAGTTGGGTCTTTTGCGGCATAAACATCAGAGAGGCAAGGGAAGAGGCTGCGCCGACAGGAACCCCCCCTCCTCATACACACACACACACACCGTACGTCCTGTTTGGGACGTTTTAAGCTGCGTGTCCGACCCACTGGATAAAACCGGAGAAGAGGAAAACCGAAGCAAGATGTCTGCAGACTAACCGGGGCTGAAGCCGAGATATTGGCCCTGATTATCACCTACTCTCCATCAGCATCACCAAAGCGATGGCTCAGCGGCTTCTGCTACAAAAAGAAAAGGCTTGACTCAGATCAGCAGGGCTCTCATACACCATGAACCTCTGAGAGACAATCGACACAGGCACAGATGGGTAAGAGGAGATGCTCTGCTGCCCCCCCCCCCCCCCCCTTTTGGGTTTGTTTTATAATTCCGGGGGATGGAGGCTGGGTGGGGATGTGAAGGGGAGAGGGACGGCTTGTGACGTGAGGACTCCTTTTATACTAACAATGTTAGGCTGCAGTGTGAGGGGTGGATGTGCTTATGGGTGATGTTGATGAAGTTGTGCCTCTCATTTGGAGGAAGATGGGTGGGGAGGGGGGTGTATCTAAGCATTTAGATTTTACTACAGTTTGGGTTGACGCCTCCTTACAGTGCTCATCCCATCTCATAATCCATTCGTCTCTGTTTTTGTCCTTGATATATGAGACTTGCTTTTTAGAGTCTGTGTCAGGAACTGTGGGATGATACATTAGGCAATGGGCCTAGGAAGCACAGACAGTGAAGTCAAGGGGTCAGAAGGACCCTGTGTTTTTACCTGAAAATATCAAGGTAGGAGTTAGAATGCCCATTGTCCCTCAAACATTGAGAACAAAAACCACAAACGTGCGAGGTGAGCATAAAGATGAAGAAAGGGGGATCTTGTAACACCCAAAGATGTTCTGGTGATTTGGTGGATTGATATAACATTAGTGCTGCCAGGATTTTGGTTGTGATTCCCGTTTCATTTCCCCATCCATGTTATTGAAACTTACTTGGAGTCCGCACTAATGTCACCATGCTTTACAGGCCACTTCTAGATTCTCACACTGTCACACATCTCATTTTCCACCAAAAATACCTGAACTGATGATAGTCCTCAGTCTTGTCACTGCCTCATCAGAGGAAAGCCTTGCCACACATCACCTCAGCATGTCTGAATCACCCTGCCCCTGGCAGTTGTCTTCTGTATGCAGCGGCTGCAAGCCAAGCTGACAGAAACCATTTTCATCTTGCAGATAGTCAAACTGACACCAAAACCCACCACCACTCCATGCTGAACAAATTTCTAATTTCCCACGAGAGCTGGATCCAGCTCCCCGGCCAGTACTTGGGGGTCAGGTATTGATCTATTACTACAGAGGGGTGCCTGGAAATGGGAGGCAGGATAAGTTGATCCCCAATAGACTGTTAATTGCAAGATTGGTGCTCATGAACGAGGGGAATGTGGGTTTCCTTCAGACGGTAGAAAAATAGATCTCGGTTTCAACTATGGAGAAATGAACTTGAGTAATCCAGCAGTTGATTACTTCCTCTCTCCCTTGACACGTGTCTCTTAAGCTTCATTTCATTTTTTTGCGTGCCCTGCAAAACAGAGAGCAGAAGCTACAACAAGCTACATGCATACAGTAAGTGCTTGACTGTAATGCTACAACATAAACTGAAATGCAGAAGTGTTACCGTTACCACCACTACTGTGGTTTACTGTGGCTTTAAATAGTTGACGATGCCTGATCAAATATCGCAAAGCCCCTGTTTCAAACAACGCATCAACAAAGGGCATATCTCGACGCTGGCCTTTTCACTTCACAGGGATGCTGATGCTGAGAGACAGGCCAGTAGATTGGTATGTGTTTGCAGAAAAAGGGCGAAGATACAAAGAAAACATTTCACTTTTCTTTTGATCAAAATGCTCAGAACAGAGGTATTCAGTGTGGTCTGAATGAGAAAATAAATTAATGAATCATAAAAACTGGAAAATGGAGACAAAAGAGGAAGGAAATAGATTGAGTGGACTCGAGGGATGTTGCTCAGTCATCTGCCTGAAACAATGTGTGGACTGGAGGTCCACCTGAGCCCAACAGCTGAACCTTACGTCCTTTGTCAGTTTTAATTAGAAACACACTCGTGTGACACCCCCACCCCCCTCCCCAGTTTCACTTTCACTTTGATTTACTGGCATGCCATGTAAATACACTCAAGCAGTCCCCGGTGGATTAAGAAAATGCGAACAAGAAATGTTTTTTTTTTCATCAAGAAAAATGCCCAATATACAGAAAAACATTTACAAGAGTTTGTTTTGTTCTCAGCCAGGGTGTCCAATGTTCTGCAGCCTAAACCAAGAGATACAGTCTCAGCTTACTTTTTACAAGAAAAATAAGTGTAAGCCCCACTGATGTTAAAGTATTACTTTTAAGGAAGTGAAATGCTGCCTGTCTTTCCTCATTTCAGTAGATAACAAACTTAGCTGCTGGTCATGCAGTGTCTCTGTCTTGAAATATGTAAGTAAACTCTGTCTGAACTGCTGAAGTTTACGTTCATATTTAGCTAGTTTGTATATTCTCAACTTTTCACGCACAGCCAGTTGATGAACAGCCTGTACACCAAACATATTGTTCGCGCAGTTAACCGTAAAATTTTGTATAAAGACAAACAGTGGAATACAGTTAATGATTCTCTAAATCATTCCTCTCAGTCAAATGCAGCTTTGCAGCTGTCTAGTGGTTTCAGTCATGTGCAGCCGTCCCAACTCACTCGGTTCATTCTCGATTCCTTTCTTCCTCTCACACAGATCTTTCATTATATTGTGCACTTTTTTTTTTATGCCTCTGACTCAGGTTGCAAAGCTGAAACAAAAGTCTTTGCTGGCTCATAGAGAGACTGTCAGTTATATTACCAGAGGTGATCTGGGTATGCAGAGATCAGTATACTGTTGTATCACTTTTTCCTCCTGAAAAAAAAGTATGTAATAAATTAGTTGAGTCATTTGACAATCAGACTTCATCGTATCGTTCCATCCTGATTTTTTTTTAACTCACAAGCTGCAGTCAGATTAAGAGTGTTTGTCTGAAACCGTTGAATCTTTGAAGCAATAGTCTTTTTCCTGGTTGCATATTGCATTTCGGGAAAAGTGAGAATGTCTGCAGGAAATGAGCATAAACCAGGCTTGTTGTTGTAGGCAGATGGAGACAGACATCTGATATCCTGCAGCGTGTGAACACCAGTGAAGGACGGCAAAGACCAGTGAAGATAGACAAATCTCAACTATCACATTGAGGAACCTACCTGAGAAATGTCTTTGGTTACTGGTAATGGAGCAGAGTGAAACAAGCCCTTTGTGAAATTAGGAAAATATCACATTCTTGCTGCAGAGAGTTGGCTGTCTGTGACTGCACATTAGTCTCTTCTCTGTATTTCTTGATGCTATAATGTGCTGATGGTAACTGAGATGCGGGTGCTTAAAGGATAATTTGCTCAAAACTTGTTTGCTGCAGTCAGACTCCTGAAGCTGAAGTACTTCAGCCACAAGCAGCAGCTGTAGATGGATGCAGTATCAGAAGCTGCTGAGCAGGTTTTATATAGGAGCAGAATAATCTTAAAGGAAGGCCTGACTCCTACTGACAGTAATTCTAGACCACCTGTCTGCAGTGAGATGTGTGGGGTGGCAAAGTTAGAGCAAAAGTTGGGTGAAGGTTGAGTGAATCATGTGAAAGGACATGTTTTACTTCTTACCAATGGAGCGATGAGGCATCTATATGCTCTCTTTTTTTTTCTTTTTTTTTTACCATAGATGGTCAGTGGGGCAGAGGGATGTTTTCAGTGGTGAGACACAGACACAAAAACACTGATGCGCACTAAAACAATCTCAAGACGGCTCAGTGGAGAGAGAAAGGACCCGCGCAGAAGCATGTGGAAAGCTTATAGAATAATCTGTTTATGGTTATTGTCCTGTGTGTCTCACTGCGTGTTGTTTTATCATTGACCTGAATCTTACAGTATAACCTGTGTCTGCGTGCATCCTTGCTACTGTGTGTGTAATTTCTGTAGTGCAGGAGGGGTCGTCACAGACTCCAAGATGTCCGGACAGTTACATGCTAACCCCAACAACAGGTT
This sequence comes from Leptatherina wallacei, assembly GCA_028567055.1. Lineage (NCBI taxonomy): Eukaryota > Metazoa > Chordata > Actinopteri > Atheriniformes > Atherinidae > Leptatherina > Leptatherina wallacei. The sequence continues at coordinate 21,439,616 of JAOXYM010000004.1, read as the reverse complement.
ATGTTGAGCTGAGCACAGCCCGTCTCTGCTGCTGTATTCTACCTCTGATCAGGCATCCGACACATACACACTCGTAGAGATACACACACTGCAAGGCTCCTGCCGGACTCAATTCCTGGAGAGAGAGGGAGAGTGAGAGAGAGAGAGAGACAGATACACACACATGCATCTTTTTCTTCTTTGTTTTTTTTTTTACGTCTATCTTAGGCTTCTGTTAGGAAAAAAACTCCGGATGAACCACAGACACTCAGATCAGGTAGAAGTTGAAAGCTTTTTTACTTCGAAGGAACTCATTTAGCCCATGAACAAATTAGCTCAGGAGACCAAATGAATTAACTGTTTCAGTCAGTACAACCTTTTTATAAGAAAGTAGCCCCTCCTTCATTTACAACACTCCATCATTGTGACCCAACACCCCCACGGAGGACCATATGTAACTCCCCGGGGTGAAGAGACAAGATAAGCAGGAAGGCCATAAAGTCTTTTACAGATGTCATTAAAACAGTGAACATATAAACTCATCAACAAACCGTCCACAGTCTTGCTCTGAAGTCATTCAGAGTTCACAAAGTCTTTCAGGGTTCAAATATCATAAATATACAATATTTTTCCATCAGCTTCCATTTTGATTTATTTCTTGGAAATGATGTTCCCCGATTCGTTTCCTTTGCCTACACATCTCATAAACACACAAATCTCTTATGATAACTTGCCCAGGCACGCTGCAAGTCCTGTGTTGTGTGGAAAAACAGAACTCAGGAGTTTGGAGAGAGTCAAAAAGATAGTGGGTTTAAGCCGGTATGTATTCTTCATGCTTTGGGGTTGAGTGTTCACAGCCCTCATTAGTTGGTTAAAGAGTATTTCATGGCTCCACGCATCAACAGCTCAGAGTTTTCCTGTCACTTACATGCCATTGCCCAACAAGCTGAGCAGATGAAAATATCTCCTGGTGCCTGAAAGGTAGCACTGTTTGTGTTATGTTTTGACTGAAAGCGCTCATTTTACCCGAGACGCAGAGGCATGTAGGGTGTGCCACTGAGAACGGCATGTAATGCAGAGATAATGTAACAGGTGTCTAAAGTTTTTCCTTGATCAGCATGCTTTAGATGAATTAGCCAGCTCATTCAGTTATTTGGTTGTAATTATAACTAATCTTTGAAGCTGGAAACGTGAGACATCAGCTTCATTGAAAAGACAGCAGGCTGAGCTAATGAGTTTTTATGCCTAATGGCACGCTGAATGTCTCCAGGGTGGGTAAGAGTGGGGCAATGGATGGATTTCTAAGTAAAGTAGAGCAATGGATTTAAAAGCTATGGTCTTGTTGATTTTCTTTCAATCCATTTTTTAGTAATGTCAAAACAAGATCCAGAAACTTCGCTGCCTTCTCGAGAACCAAGTTTTTTTTTACGATGATCTGCAACAAAGTGAATGTGGTCTGACTGAGGAAAAGTTTGAATTCTTTTTAGAAATCATGGACATCACATCCTCCTGCATCTGTGATGGCATGGATTACTTTCACATCTATGAAAGCACTTAAATGCATGGATACATTTTGGGATAGCCATGTACATCATAGCCTTTCTTTCAGGGAAAGCCTTTGCCTATTTAAGCAAGACAATGGCAAGGCAAGGCAAGTTTATTTGTATAGCACATTTCATGTACAGGACAATTCAAGGTGCTTTACATACAAA